>RQIL01001421.1:0-13677 GCA_003951145.1 Jimgerdemannia lactiflua
TATATAAGAATAATGTAATGTGCCCAGCTCAATAGAGATAAATTACAAGGTTGGGTGACTGTGTAGATTGGCTTGAGCCCCCAGTTACTTTGTCAAAAAGCAACAAAATGTTCAGATAATAGATATGGGTTCCTCCTGTATTGGATTGGTGTCTAGTAGTATAATATTCAACAGCTGGAGACTTTCTGCATGCGATTTTCCTAATTTAGCAGCATTCTTGAGTGTAGGTGATTTTGTGTCACTTGCAATCTGTCTGTGACTTGGGCAGTCTTGTGTATGTTGAATTTGGTGGGTTTCCTTATTAGAGCAGACTCTCTGGAAACCGACAATCAGTTTCCTTAAGGGTATGGGATCTCTAGATGCAGGTTGCTCATGACAGACAATTGAGTTCCTTTTCTGGTGAACAAACTAAATACAGTGAGCTTCTCAGATGCAATCTTCAGATGATGCAGCTGAGCAGATATTGTAGATTACTTAAATAAGTATAGGTGAATAATATAAGTTAGTGGAAAGTGGCAGATCAGTAGACAAAATGTAGAACAATGCAGATTAGTAGAATGCAGTAGATCGATGGACAAAATGTAGAACAATACAGACAAATGATGCAGGTGAATGATGCAGATTGGCAGAAAGCAGCAGATTGGTGATCAAAACGTGGACTTGAATGAGGTGGATCAGTGGTATGTAGCAGATTAGCAGATAGAAATGTAGCAGACTTAAACTGATAGATTTCTTGAAAATAGACTTAAAAATGGTGGCTTATTCCTTAAGTGGCAAACTTAAATAAAAACAGCAAACTTCTCTTGAAAATGATGAACTTCTTTGTATCAGAAAGTGGACTGGAGTGGAAATGAGGTACCAGTTTCTCACAATCTCCTAGAAGAGGCTCTAGAGTGGGCATTTTTCCTAAGTATTGCAATCCAATCTTTAGAATCAAGTGGCTTTTGGCAGGTATATCTCTCAAAATGTTGTAGGCAGACTTGCCTTTTGCTTTTTGTTTCAATTTTGGAACTGAGGTTTATTCACTCTTGTCTCTAGAGTATTTTATATATTGTGGTTGCTATCTGATTACTATCTGGCTAATTATAGAGTACTATTTATATCAGGTGTTTCTGTTCTGGTACAAGTATTCAGGTGCTATACAGTGTACAGATGCTGTACAGTATACAGATCCTGTATGAGTAAACATCTTCTTTTGGTATGTCTGGTTATTTATATAAGTTGGCACAATAAAGCAGACTTGGTTGCTTAGTGCACTTGATATGGTATATGGCTAAGTGGTGATTTTGTATGGTACGATTTCTGTGGCCTACTATATCAGCCCCCACTAAAGAATGGTCTGTCTCAGACTATCCTTTAGTCATCATTCCAATAACTATAAGCATCTTCAGCATCAATATCTTCACTGTTGTCTTCATCTGTATTTGGATTACTCCATTCTATGGGTTCCTCTTCTATCTCTGGAAACAGGATTTTAACATGATGGCTGATACTCTGGTAGGTGGCTGAGTTCATTTTCTAAATGTCATACAAGGAGAACTGAGCTTGTATCAGGGTAGTGATGTTTCATTTATAGATTGTATAGAGTCTGTCTGCAGCAATGGTGTCTCTTCTTGTCAGACCAGTGGTATTTCTGATATAGGTCTGTTCGGGAGCTGGAAGGTTCTGTAGTTGTTTGCCAATTGCATAATATGCCTAGAGCTGGTGGACTTGCAGTAGACATCTGGCCAGGATAAGATTCTCTTAATGAATCTGGATCTTTTGGAGAGTATTCCCATTGATTTCTCAAAATAGAGAAAAGGGAATTAGTAGTGATTGGAAGGAGCTGAGAATGAGGGTCTAGAGGTGCTAGTCTATCCTCTGAGTTATGGTTTGTACAGGTATATCTTGAGGTGGTTGATGTGAACTGGAGTTCTCAAGATTTGTCCATCCATGCTTCTTATATAGATACTGGTTCCTCTGATATTGTATACAAGGTATGGTCCTTCCCATTTCAGGTCCAATTTGGCAACAAAGTTTGTTTAATCATACTTCTCCAAACTAGAACTTGATCTCCAATCTTGATCTTCTGATCCTTTTTACTTCTAGTCATAATACTTCTTTTGTCTTTCCTGGGCCTTGATATTCTGGTTTTGGGTATCTTTTCACAGCTGATCTCCTTTTTCAAGAAGCTTTCCAAGATTCTCATGGTCAGTAGTTCTGGTCTTCTTGGCAAATATTATTTCGAAGGGCTTGTGTTTGGTTGAGGCAGCAGGGGTGTTTCAGATTTCCCATAGGATTTCAGATAAGCAAAGATCCTATTTGATAGGATTAATCTTGGCAAGTCCTTTCTTGATGGTCTGGTTCATTCTTTCAGTCATTCTATTGGTTTGTGGATGATAGAAGGTAGTTCTTTTCAGGTGGATCCCATGAATTTGTGCATAACTTGAGATTATATTATTCACAAATTCAGTTCCTCAATCAGAGATGAGTTCTTCAGGGGGTCCATATTGGAGGGTGAGGTTATGAAGGTGTCCAATAATAGTCAGGGCATCTGCAATCTCCATAGGGTATACTTTAGGCCATTTGGTCAGATGTTCAACAAATACTAGGATGTATCTGTTTCATTTTAGTATTACTGATAGGGGTCCAATTATGTCTACTCCCCATCTTTGAAAGATATGAGTGGGTGGGGGAATCAGTTATAAAGGGGCTTGATAGTTCTTCTTTCCTTGATACTTCTGGCAGGTGTCACATTTTTGGATGATGTCTTGGACTTGTGCTCTGAGGTGGGGCCAATGTTGATAATCTTTTTGAATCTTGTCTTCTGTATTTGTCTGTCTTTGGTGGGCTTTCTGGTGTTCTTATTGGATGAGATCTTCTTGCTCCTTAATGGTCTTGGGAACTTCTTTGAGAGTATAGTCCCAGGGTACACCCTTTCTTTGGTTTATTGAGTCATGTAGAAAAGAATATCAACATTATTGTGAGTTCTTCCCACTTTGTGGATGATGTTGATTTCATAATCTTGGAGAATAAGGATCCATCAAGTGAGGATTCCAGTGGAGTCTTTTCAGTGCAGTAATCATTTAAGGACTGCATGGTCTATGATCAGGGTGAACTTTCTTCCAATAAGATAATGTTTGAACAGGGTGACTGCCCATATAACTGTAAGGCATTCCAATTTGGTGCTCCCATAGTTGGTCTGCTATTTGTTGGTGGCTCTGCTTGCATAAGCTATCACATGGTGCTGTTGTCAGGTCCTTCTTATACAAGGATTGCTCTGAGGCCATTCTTGGATACATCAGTGTACAGAATAAAAGGTTTCTGTAGATCTGGTCAGACTAGGATTAGTGCTGAGATCAGGCAATATTGTAGTTTTCAGAAGACTTCTTCTTGTGGTTCTTTCTATTGGAACAGTACTCCTTTCTTCAGTAAGGTTCAGATTGGGGCAGAGATTTTGGCAAATCTCTTGATAAATCTTCTGTAGTAAGATATAAGCATCAGGAAGGACAGGGCTTCCTTTGGGGTCTTGGGAATAGGAAAGTTGTTGACTTTTTCAATCTTCTTGGGGTCTGTATATGTTCCATCTTTAGAAACTACGAATCCAAGGAATTCAAGCTTCTGTTTGCCAAAGTAGCACTTCTTTGAGTTGAGTCTCAGATGGTTTTATTGGGTGGTTTGAAAAACTCTTCAAGGTCTTACAGGTGATCTTCGAAATTTGCTGAGTAGTTGTTGAAATCATCTACATAAATAATCAGGCAGTAGTGGATGAGAGGGGCATATACTGAGTTCATCATTCGCTGAAAGGTTGGAGGTGTATTGTAGAGTCCAAAAGGCATTCAGAGATATTCAAATAATTTTCCTAGGGCAAGAAAAGCTGTCTTTTGAATGTCTTTGGGGTCCATTGATATCTTATGGAATCCTGTGAATAGATCTATGCTACTGAAGTATCTTGCATTTTATAGCTGGTCCAGAAGGTCATCAATTTGGAGTAAGGGATATGCATCTTTTTCTGTTACTATGTTGAGTTTCCTGAAGTCTACAACAAACTCTATCCTCCTTTCTTTAGTACAATAAGTATAAGGTTGGCCCAAGGGCTGGTGGAGAGTCAGATGACTCTATTGTCTAAGAGTTCCTGTATGTATTATTTTTTGAATGTCTTCAAGTAGTGGGGTATTCTGTATAGTTTCTGTTGAATGGGTATTGCATTTTCTATATTTATACTGTGGTTGTATGATGGGTTATATGGCAGGTTGCCATAGTCTGTGGTGAAGATGTCCTGATATTTATGAAGGAGTTTGGTCAATTGTTGTTGTTGCTGAGGGGTCAATTCTTCTCCAATGTTTGTGGAAGGCTTTACTTTCTCCTGGGTCACAGAGGGGCCTTTCCTTTCTTCTGTAACCTTTTGCTGTTTCCCTGTAAGTTTAATTCATAAACTTCTCTGTATATTTGGTTGAGGTAAGGCACAAGGTGTCCAATGATGGTTCCTTTTGGCAAGATGATGTTGTCTCAACTTGTGTTGGTTGCTTAGGAGTGTACTGGATTCATCTTGTCAGAGAATGTATATTCTTCTATATGCAGATTTCAGATTTCTTCATTGGGTTCAAAGAAAAGGTTCCTGGGGTCTGGTGGTGCAAAGATTTCGATAGTGGTTTGCTCTTCTGGCTCAAGGATGAGATTCTTGTGAAGCTTCACTGATTGGTGGAAAATTTGCTGAGGAGCATTTGCTTTGAATTGGCTAATCTGAAGGAGATGTACTTCCTTTTTGTCTGAGCTTCCAAATCCTTTGGTTTGTCTGGTTCCTTGAGTGAGCTTAGATACCTCTTGCAGCTGAGGGGTCTTATATTTGAGGAAGACTACCTGTGTGATTTTGTCTCCTTTGTGGATTTGAATCCATTCACTACTTCCATTTCTTAAGATGACCTTGATTTCACCTATGTATCCTGGGTCAATGGTTCCTCCTTCAGTAGAGAGTCCTTCAAGGGCTAGTCCAGATCTTGAGGTCAACCAAATGTAAGTTCCTTTTTGTGGTTGCATGAAAATACTGATTCTGATGAGCTTTGTACTTTTGGAACCCATAGTGGTATCATAAAGACTGCTGAGATCATAGCCAACATCTTCCTGATGTGCCTCCTTAAGTGGAATTGCATTGGGGTGAAGTAGAGTGAACTGTGCAATATTCTTGCCAAGTATAGACTATCTATGGGCTGAGACTCTTGTGGCATTAGATTTCCAACCACTGATGTCTAAGTGTGGGCATCTTACTCCAGTAGAGGGGTCTCAAAGATAGTTGATTCCTCTTTTTCAAGTGGGGTCTAGGGCTTCTATGAAATTAATAGCATCATCTATCTATCCTTGGCAAGTTGCATGGCGAATAAGAGCCAGGATATCTTCTTCTAGGTCATATATCTTAAGGACCTTCCTTGTAGGCTTCTTCTTTTTCTCCTTTTGAATCTGGGCTCAGTCATCTCCTCTCTTAAGCATGTGAATAATCACATCTTTGCTGAGATAGATCTTTTCATATTGACAAGGCCAGCATCTTGGGTGCTTTCTATGATGGCAATATCTTATAGCTTGGAAGTACTTCTTTCTTTCTTTGATTTCTTCTTGCTTTGGGAATCTGCATCCATTCACATCATACTTTGGTGGGAGGGTAGACAGGGGTTTCACTTCTGTCGGAGTATAGAATCCTACTCCATTTCTTCTCTTTGCAAGTGTGGTGACTGATTCTTGGAATAAGGTTTCTTCTGCAATGATTTTTGGGGATTTTGGTCTGGAGGGCTGTCTGGCTTACTGATCCAATATGTGGCATTGATAGCAGTAATCTCTTAGTGAGTGGAAAATGACTTGATGGGGGCATCTGCCCATTCAGAAGGCTTTTTCTTGATGGGTTTTGGGCCTTGGGATGACTGGCTGTGAGCTGGGTCCAGCTTCTTCTTCACTCCAGGGGGTGCTGTCTTCTTCTTCTTGTAGTGCCCAATTCAGATCATTCTATGAAACAATTGCAGGGAGCTTTTCATTTTCAGAAATACCATCATCTTCTTTCTCTGGTGGTTGGTCCCAAATTGCTTGTACTTCTGCTACTTCAATTTCAGGATTGGGCATGACTTGTGCATAGCTTTTCGGCTGAGTGTTGTGAAGACATTTCTTCTTCTTTCTTCTGCATTCAGAGCATATAGTACTAGGACTCTTTCAAATTCCCACATGTCTGGGTGAATGTTCCTCACATTTCTGTCTTTGGAGGCATTTGGTGCATTCTTTAGCTTCTCCAGCAATGGCTTTGATTGTGTTGGGGATAGTTTCTTATACCCACACATTATCTTCTGATCTGTCTTCTATCATGTTGATTCAGGGCCTCAGTCTGGGGTCATTGTCATTTTCGGAGTCCTCTTCTTCTTCCTCCTCAGTGATAGATTCTTCACTGCTAGCATATTCTTCTTGAATAGTCACCTTTTTCTTTTTCTTTGATGGCTTGAAGCTGGTGATCTTGACTCAGTACTTCTTTCCTCTATAGTTGAATTTGAGTACTTGTTGACCAATGTTGATATTGGCATTCATCTCCTTCATCCAATTGGTACTAAGGATCATGTCATAGGTGATAGCTTCAGTCACAACTGCCTTGGGGATGGCAAACTGAATGTGTCCAAGGGTGATGGTGATGTTTCAGACTTCTCCCAGGTGTTGAGTTCAGGCTCCATCAGCTACTATGATGCTGAGGCTAGAGAGTGACTCTTTCTGTATAAGATCTGGTTGTTTGCAGCAACTTGTTCCTTACTCTGGCAGGTATCAACTGAAGGAACTGCAAAAGTGGGACTTCCATCTTAGCTTCTTGAATCTTCTTCCAGGCTTCATTGTAGATGTTCCAGGATATGGTCTTTGGGATGTATTTCTTCTTGGGCTTTGGAGTCTTTGTTTTGGATTCTGGTTCTTCTCCCATCTCTTCATCAGCAGATTCTGGTTGAGGATCTTCTTCATTGATAGTAGCTCCAGGAATGAAGGGTGAAGGAGAATGGGGAGGTGTATCAACCTGCTCCTTCTCATCTTCATCTTGAATTGTTCTTCTACTTGTTCTTTTGGAAGGCTTTCCTACTGCTTGGGGGAAACCTACTGCTCTCTTTCTTTTCTCTGCTGGATAGACTGTTTCTCTATATTTGACCTTGGCTGGATATAAGTCCAGGTCACTGTATTCTTCACTGTCACTCTGCTCATAGTCTTCTACTGGGTGAGCTTCTGTCTTCTTGTTGTAGGTATCCTTTCGGTTTGGTGGTTCAGAGTTCCTTGAGCTACCTTGGTTATTGCTTTTGGGGGCATAGTATCCTTGCTGTCCACACTTATAGCATTGGATCTCTGCTCTATCTCTTGAAGGATAGTTTTGACTATCAGAGGATGGATAGTTTCTCTGGTAATTCTGATTTTCACATAGAGGGTACCTTGGCTGGTAGTTCTGATTTTCTTGAGGAGGATACCTTGGCTGATAGTTCTGATTTTCATATGTGGTGAGCCTTTCAATCTGCCCAACCAGTCTGTCTACTTTCGAATTGAGATCTTGAATCTCATTCTTGTCCTTCTTCCATTCTTTGGTGGGCTTTTCTTCTTTTAATTCTCCTTGAAGGATTCCTTACAGAGCCTTGACCAGGAGATCTTCTTTATCTTCTTTTTGATTGTCAGTCCAGGTGGTTCCTTGTTTGACATCAAAGTATCCTTGGGCTGCATCTACTTACTCTTTGGGCTTCCTGATGCCTAGGGTTCAGACATATTGAGCAATGTTGGGTGGGATTCCATTCATGAAGATCATTGGACTAATGATGTCTTGATTAGCAGCATTGAATCTGGCAGCATATATTCTTTTCTGGATTCTGGTAAAGAATGCTCTTGGGGATTCTCCAAGGTTCATCTTCATTCCCATGATGGATTCTTGAGCTTTGTGGTAGATTTCGTTTCCTGCATACTTTTCAATGATCCAGTATTATATGGTCTCATATTGTTCTTCTTCTGATCTTACATTCTCTATGACATCTCCTAGGTCTGTGTCAATATCATTTGCAGTTCTGATGAAGATGCCTTTGGCTGGTTCTCTCAGCTATACCTTGAAGACATTGATTTGTCTTTGGGTTGACAAGTCTCTCAGGGCTGCTATTCCTTTGATTGCATCTATGAATTCTCTTGGATTCTCTTCTGGATATCCTGCAAATGTGGATAGTGTTGTGCTCATTTCATCTTCACTGTCTTCTGATTCTGTTTTGATCTCTAAATCTGGTTCTGAGTTGTTAGCTGTTGATGAGTATGAGCTTAAAGATACTGAAGATCTGAGAGATAGTGCTCTTCTCAGTACTATTCTTGGAAGTCTTGTGGGCTGAATTCTTGAGATTGGGGTTACTGGTCTGGGTAAATCAGAGAAGACTCTTGGAGGGAATCTTTCAAGATGATTGTTGAGGTCTTAGATGAGGTTATCAAAATCCTGATTGGTATTGTCTACTTCATCTAGTGTGAGCTCATCAAAATCTCTAGTTGGTGTATCTGCTAGTAGTACTGGTGGAGGATTTCATACTGTACTGGCTTCTGTAAAGTCAGATCCTTCTGATGCTAAGTGGTATCCAATTCTAGAGGTGATTACATCTCTTCCTGTCCAAACACTTTGTAAAGCTGGGATTTCTTCTCCTGTGGTAGCTGAAATTGATACAGTGTCAAAAGTTGCAGTGGTGCTGGTCTCCAGGTTGAAGGTTGGGTTCTGTGAGCTGAAAAGTCATGATAATTTTTTTAAGAATATTTCTAGTTGAGCTCTCAAATGTAATGTGCCCAGCTCAATAGAGGCAAATTACAAGGTTGGGTGGCTGTGTAGATTGGCTTAAGCCCCAGTTACTTTGTCAAAAAGCAACAAATGTTCAGATAATAAATATGGGTTCCTTCTGTATTGGGTTGATGTCTAGTGGTATAATATTCAATAGCTGGAAACTTTCTGCATGCGATTTTTCTAATTTGGCAGCATTCTTGGATATAGGTGATTTTGTGTCACTCAGCAATCTATCTATAACTTGGGCAGTCTTGTGTATGGTGAATTTGGTGGGTTTCCTTATTAGAGCAGGCTCTCTGAGAATTGACGATTAGTTTTCTTAAGAGTACAGGATCTCTAGATATAGGTTGCTTATGATGGGCAATTAAGTTTCTTTTCTGGTGGACAAACTAAATACAGCAGGCTTCTCAGATGCAGTCTTCAGATGATGCAGCTGAGCAGGCATTGCGGGTTACTTGAATAAGTGCAGGAAAATGATATGGGTCAGCAGAAAGTGGCAGATCAGTAAACAAAATGTAAAATGATGCAGATCAGCGAAATGTGGTGGATCAGCAGACAAAATATAGAATGATGTGGATTAATGATGTGGGCAAACAATGTGGATTGGCAGAAAGCAGCAGATCAGTGATCAAAATGTAGACTTGAATGAGGCAGATTGGCAATATGTAGCAAATTGGTGGATAGAAATATAGTAGACTTAAACTGACAGATTTCTTAAAAACAGACTTAAAAATGGCAGTTTATTTCTTAAGTGGTGAACTTGAATAAAAACAGTGGACTTCTCTTAAAAATGACAAACTTCTTTATATCAGAAAGTAAACTAGAGTAGAAATGAGATACCAGTTGCTCACAATCTCCTAGAAGAGGCTCTAGAGTGGGCATTTCTCCTAAGTATTGCAATCCAATCTTTAGGATCAAGTGGCTTTTGGCAGGTATATCTCTCAAAGTATTGTAGGCAGACTTGTCTTTTGCTTTTAGTTTTAATTTCAGAACTGAGGTTTATTCACTCTTGTCTCTGTGGTATTTTATACATTGTGGTTGCTATCTGGTTGCTATCTGACTAATTATAAAGTGCTATTTATATCAGGAATTTCTGTTCTAATATAAGTGTTCAGGTGCTATACAGTATACAGGTGCTGTACAGTATATGAGTAAATATCTTCTTTTGGTATGTCTGGTTATTTATACAAGTTGGCACAGTAAAGTAGTCTTGGTTACTTAGTGCACTTGATATGGTATATGGCTAAGTAGTGATTTTGTATGGTATGAATTCTGTGACCTACTACAATATATAAAAAATAAAACTATATATTATAACATACCTGGCTCAATAAAGGCAAATTACAAGATTGAGTAGCTGTATAGATTGGCTTAAGCCCCTAGTTACTTTGTTAAAAAGCAACAAAATATTCAGATAATATGTATAGATTCCTCCTATATTGGTATTTAGTAGTATAATATTCAATCTGGAAAATTCTGCAAGTAATTTCCTAATTTGGTAACATTCTTGAATTGTATAGATAAATAGGTTTTCTTTTGAAGCAGTGAACTAATTTGTATAACTCAATAATCTTGAGTAATCAGGCAGATTTCCTTAATAGTATGGGTTCTTTAAGATCTATAATTCAGGTGATCAGTTCTCCTTATATATATGAGTTCTCTGGTTGCAGGTTACTCATGTGATGAGCAATCGGGTTTCCTTAAGTAGTACAGACTGAGTGATGTGGATTACTTGGGCAATGTGGATGATTGATGTGGATGATCAATGCTTGAACAATATAGATTAAGTAGACAATTATGTAGGTGATGTGAGTTCTGCAAAGTATGGCAGATTGGTGGACAAAAATATGGCAGAATTCTTAAAAATGACAGTCTTTTCTGATGGCAGACTTGAATGTGGACTTTTTCTACTGAAAACAGAGCAGCTTATTTCTTAAAAACTTGAATAATGTAGACTAAATGAGATAGATTAATAGTATATAGTAGATCAGCAGACAAAAATGTAGACTTGAATGCAGATTTCTCATGAAATGGTGGACTTTTTGAACAATGGTGGCTTATTTCTTAAGCAGTGGATTACTTGTAAGCAGTGGACTTCTCTTAGACTTCAGCTGGTAAAGTTATATCAGAACTGCTTCATTTGTATACTAGATCACTATAAAGGTATGTCAAAACTGGCTTTGAAGTGGATTTCTTTAACTGGTGGACTTCTCTTTAGACTTATCTGGCAAGCAAACTAAAAACTTCTTTATATTGAAAAGTGGACCAAAGTGAAAAGTAAGCTTATAACTTCTTAGTAGTGGCTTATTGGCAGATTTCTCCTCCTAAGTATACTAGATAATTGGCTTTTGCTTTTGAACTTTTCAGACTAAGGTTTATTCACTCTTGTATCTGGGATATTTTATACATTATGGTTGCTATCTAGTTGCTATCTGGTTAATTATAGAGTGCTATTTATAATAGATGTTTTTTTAGGGGATGAGTGTTCCCTCAGAGAATGAGTATTCTCTCAGAGGATGGATGCTCCCTCAGGAGATAGATGTTCTCTCAGAGGATAGGCATTCTCTTTCTTGACTATTTGGCTATTTATATAGATTTGTAGTGCATGTGAGTAACTATGTGGGATAACTATGCTATATTGTTCTGTGCAGATTTTTATTTTTACTACAATATTCACTTGTTATATCAGCTCCCACTAAAGGATGATCTGTCCCAGATTGTTCTTTAGTTATCATCTCAATAAGGATAGACATCTTCAGCATCTATGTCTGTACCATTATCTTCATTTATATCTGGGTCACTCTATTCAAGATCTGAGTCTTCTTCATTTTCATTCTCTGGGAATAGAATCTCCACATAATGAATAATATTTTGGTAAGTTATCTGGTTCATTTTCTGGATATCATTTAGATAGAATTAGGCATGGATCAGGACTCCAATATTTCATTTATATAGTATACAATTGGTTAGCAGTAGTAGTATTTCATCTGATAAGTCCTGGATCAATAGTTTCTCCTTCAGTAGAAAGTTCTTCAAGGGCTAGCCCAGACCTTGATATTAATTGGATGTAAGTTTCTTTTAGCAGCTATATAGCAATATCAGTTCTAATGAGCTTAGTACTTTCAGAGCCTATGACCATATGAATAAAACTGCTGAGATCACAGCCAACATCATCTTGGTATACTTTCTTTAGTGGAATTGCATTGGGGTAAAGCAGAGTGAATTGTGTAATATTCTTACCAAGTGTAGACTGTTCATGGGCTGAGACTCTTGTGGCTTTAGATCTCTAACCTTTAATATCTAGGTGAGGCCATCTTGCTCCAGTAGAGGGGTCTTGAAGATAATTAATTTTTCTTTTCCTAGTGGGGTCTAGGGCTTCTATGAAATTGATAGTATCATCTATCCATCCTTAGTAAGTTGTATGGTAAATAAGAGCCAGGATATCTTTTCATATTGATAAGGCTAGTATCTGGAATGCTTTCTATAATAATAATATCCCATGGCTTAGAAGTGCTTCTTTCTTTTTTTAATTTCTCCTAGCTTTGGAATCTGTATCCATTTGCATCATACTTGGATGGGAGAGTAGAGAGGGGTTTTACTTCTATTTGGATAAAGAATTCTACTTCATTTCTTCTCTTTGTAAGTATAGTGACAGATTCTTGAAATAAGATTTTTTCTATAGGATTTCTATTCAAGAGGCTATCTAGACTGCTGGTCCAGTATATGGCATTGATAGTAGTAGTCTCTTAGTGAGTAGAAAACAAGTTGGTGAGAGTATCTGCCCATTTAGAAGGCTTTTTCTTAATGGGTTTTGGGCCTTGAGATAACTGGTTGTGAGCTGAGTCCAGCTTCTTCTTCACTCTCAGGAGTATTATTAGCTCCTTCTTCTTGTGGTACCCAATTCAGATCATCTCATATAATAATTGCAGAGAGCTTTTCATTTTCAGAAATTCCCAGCTGATTCCAAATTACTTGTACTTCTGCTGCTTTTATTTCAAGATTGAATATAACTTATATATGGCTCTTCAGTTGGGTATTGTAAAGACATCTCTTCTTCCTTCTTCTGTATTCAGAATATATAGTGCCAGGACTTTTTTGAATTCCCACATATCTGGATGAGTGTTCCTCAAATTTTTGTCTTTGGAGACATTTGATATATCTCAGCAAAATGGCATAGCCAAATAATTTAATTATATAATTATAGAAATAGCACATATAATGATTAATGCAGCTGGTATGAGATACTTCTATTGAGTAAAAGCTGTAAATATAGTGATATATATCTGCAATTAATACATATTTCAATCTCTAAGTAAGGATTCTGGTAATAAATATTTAAAGGATACTAATCATATACCTGAGAAGTTATGAAGCAGATTCAAGCCAGATATATCCTATCTATGAATATTCAGTTGTAAGGTATATGTCCTTAACAAAAGTATGAATTGGAATAAATTTGAGCCAAAGACAATCAAGTATATACTTCTAGAATATAGTAGAAAATCATATAGGCTCTGGAATCTGTATATAAAATACATAGTGATTTTACATAATATATAATTTAATGAAAAGGACTCAGAGGCCCATATGGATATACTTGTCAAAACCTTGACATTCTAGCCAATATAATCAGTACTGCCAATAATATCTCTTATGGCTCTAGTTGTGAATCAAAATTGTTATCAACTACTATATGAGTTTGAGCCAGTATTACGCAAAGAACTAGAAACAATGAAAATCAAAAATGATGACAAAGCCTCTAGTAATGAGAAATCCATCAAGAGTAAGAGCAAGCAAAAGGCAAAGTATAAGTCTAGAAATGAAATATATTCCAATTTAGGAAGTTATTGGAATACACCAGTAAGCTCCAGATAGCAATATAAAGATCATGTGAACTATACTAATAT
>RQIL01001432.1:0-13674 GCA_003951145.1 Jimgerdemannia lactiflua
TTTTTCATCAAAAAAAAATGAGTAAAGAAAGTGCAGCCGAAATTTTGCGGAGGTTGACCGAAAGACATGTACCACAACGTGCAATTCCTTCTCAAAGTGACCAAATATTGAATGTAGACTATAATACATCTGTTAGTGCCGAGATTGTGGATATCATTGCACAGAGATTGATTAATGAACTTCGCCGGGGTATGTCGATAATACAGACAAATAGATATATTGCTGGAGGCATTATACGAAATGGATATAAAGATAGTGGTATATCCGATGCAGATGCCGAGTTGGGTGGTAATCATCGATATATAAAACAAGATGTTTATTTTGGTAGCGGTGAGCCATGCGAAGGTAGTGAATATTGTGAACCTATCAATAATTCTTCCAGTACAGTAGTAGAAAATGATGATGATAATCTGTGGGAATTTTTTGATGAAACGAACATAGCTCCCATGACGCAACCATTTCATTGAATATTATTTTCTTGAAAATCTTTAAATTCTTAACACTATAGTTATAGAGATAATTTTAACATATAAAAAATGTGAGGTTCAACACCTCCAAGTTGGAATGGTTATCGAATTAGTATATATTGAATATAGTTACAGAATTGTATTTGGGTGAATTGTTACTATAACCATTTATTTTGCAAGTATTCACTTCAAATTTAACGCATAAACCGAGATTCTCAACAATTTGTGCTGTGGATATAAGGTTCAAACCTAAATAAATTTTATGATCATATGGCTAAACATTTATTTGTGCTGAAACCAATAAGAATTTAACGAAAATGTCGGGTCTAGCATTTTTATGCGTCGAAATTTAATTGGTCGATCATAGCATCGATATAGTTTTTCGACAAGAATGATTGAACTGAATAAATTAGAATCAAAATTTCTCTCATTCACGCTCAAACATGGTTCGAGCAACTCACAAATATAATACTCGGAGTAAATCTAAAATTCTTCATGTAGTCCGCAAAGACAATAATATACGGCTGCCGGCCCGAGGCACATCCGCATCTGCTGGGTTGGATCTGTACAGTCCTGAAGATGGTGTTATCGAACCGAATTCTTTATCAAAAATTGATATACAATTGAAGATGGCAATTCCAGATGGATACTGTGGGTTAATGTTTCCTCGCAGTAGCCAATTTGTAAAACATGTCCATATTTCAGGTGTTATTGACCCAGATTACAGGGGATATGTGATGATTATGATTGAAAACAATGGGTCCGAACCATATCAATATAAACGCGGTGATCGTGTGGCGCAGTTGGTGATAGCGAAATGTTATTCAGGTCCGATTATAGAAGTTGATGGGCTCGAGGAGACTGGTCGGGGGAGCGGGGGGTTTGGGTCGACTGGTCGTTGAGTTGCATGGGTGTACGATCAGTTTCAATATGAGAAAAGAATTTGGCACGATCTTTATTGGTATTACGTAATCAAAAATTCGATGCAATTGTATTACGTAATCGAGATTTAGCGCTTAAAAATGTCGGGTCTAGCATTTTTATGCGCAAAATTTACACACAATAAACTATCCCATAGGAAAAGAATTTCCGGCTGTATTACTAAAAAAAATGCTAGACTCGACATTTCTAAGCGCCATGGAGCATATTCGCCGACCTGAAATTGAGAATGATCTGGAAACTATACTCGGAACGCAGTTAACACATCATAAAACATCCCAAATTGTCGCTCTTACCGGGTTTGTCGGAATGGGGAAGACGTGGATCTCCGAGCGTTATCAGAAGGTACATGATCAGAAATACAAGAATATTTACCGGGTTGATGGATCTCGCGTTAGGTGTCGTGAATCGCTGTTAGATCTGTCTAAACGTCTTAATCCTTCTGACACACCTGCCTATTTCTCAGACGAGGTGTTGGAAATTATACGTCTCGAGCTCGGTAGATCGCAAGGCTGGTTGTTGGCCATAGACAATCTGGAAGATGCAGATTTTGTTGATAAATGTGTTCCAGATAGCGGTGGAGACGTTATTGTTACAACCCGAACTCGATTTCGAGATAGCTTTGCCATTGTTATCGAAGTTGGACCAATGACTGAGCACGAGGCCGTGGAACTATTTTTGCGAGATCTCTTACCGGAACGTAGAAAAACCGTTGAACAAGATGTCGTAAACAAACTGGGGCGCATTCCGTTAGCCATCTCGCACGCGTGCGACTATGTCTGCCAGCGCGATATGCCACTGACGAAATTCTTAAAACTTATTCGCCAGTACCCCAACACGACGAATGAATTTTTCTCGACATCGTACGGCGAATGCATGTTTCCTTGGGAACCGATTTTTGCATGGGATGTCTGGATTGGCGAGATACAAACACACAATCCGCTCGCGTGGCGCATCCTCGTCGCCCTGTCATTTATTTTGGCAGATGGTGTACACACGTCGTTTTTTCAACATCAGTACATGGTAGACGTAGCGGGTGACGTTCCTGCAGCAATCGAATTTCTTGTCTCGAAATCGTGCATCAAAAAAACACCATTTAACGTGCTGTGCATGGATCCTGTTATTCAGCGGGCTATCCGGTTCAGATCGGGGCTAGATTTCGAGCCGCAAGTCGAGCATACTGTGTCTGCGATTGCGTCACACCCACCCAGCCGACCGCTCCTGCGCCAAATCGTCGCCCAGCTGGTATCCATGAATGGTGAACGTGCACGTCAGACATCCAGGTTTGCCGATCTAATCCACTCGTGCATCAGACATCTTGTGGAGTATGATACGGCCGAAGGGGTAGATAGAATTGTATTCCGCGCTGTTAGTATTATAGAAAAACAGTTAGCTCCCGTACACTTTGCAAATGCTTTGTTGGTTTTGGCTCGCTGTCAGCATAAACTAGGAATGGGAATATGTGCTGGAATCAGAATACGCAAAGCCATTTCTATTCTTGGCCCAGACGCAAATATTGATTATGTTTATCGCTTGAGAGTAATCATATGATCGTGCGCCCATATTGTAAAAATCGTGCGCCCAATATAAAAAATCTGACCCGCCGAGCCATTTCGGTCGTATTCTCTGTGTCACATTAATTTATCCTACATCCAATCACAATTTAACGCATAAAAACGCCAGACTCGACATTTTTATGCGTTAAATTTTAAACTAGTCTAACTTAATTCAATTTTTTATTCACCGATCTCAAGAATTTCAAATTATTGTTTATGGTATATGTATTATCGGATGCCAATCCTTCATATTTCAACCTCAGCCACAATTCTTCACGGCAAATCAACTCTGCCTGGACATATTCTCCCAATCTCACATATATTTTACAGATACTGTTCAGAATTCGCAATATGTGTGAATGATCTTCGCCAAATGCTCGCACCAAGGAAGGTAACGCTTGTCCTAATTGTATTAGAGCATCCTTGAATTTATTCTGGTAGAAAAATACCATCCCCAGACAGCTTCTCGTGAGCTCCGTATCGACGCCATTATCGAATTTTTCTTGAACATCCAACGCTTGCATAAACAGGTTTTCAGCCTCGTCGTATTGTCCAGTGCTTAAAAACACGCCACCCAACATTGTTTTAACACTTGCCGTTTCGAGATGCCAATTTCCCAACACTACGATCCGTATTAACAACACTCGTTGAAATATATTTCCGGCGGCAATATATGCCCCTATATCATACAAGGCGTGGCCCAGATTTAGAAGTTTATTAGTCTCTTCCATAAAGCAGTACTATTTTTCGGCATAAAAAAAAATCATTTTAAAAATATGTATGTGATTACTATATGACGTAGACATTACTAAACTATATATAAATATTTACATTTATTCTGGTGAGTATATAATATGTTACCCAAAATGATATAGGATGGCACGTAATAGTAATAAATACAGAAAGCATCACAATAATTATATTCCATATAAACGAAATAAAACATCGCATATAACAACTT
The DNA here is from genome assembly GCA_003951145.1 of Jimgerdemannia lactiflua. Lineage (NCBI taxonomy): Eukaryota > Fungi > Mucoromycota > Endogonomycetes > Endogonales > Endogonaceae > Jimgerdemannia > Jimgerdemannia lactiflua. The sequence goes on from RQIL01001432.1 coordinate 3,924, forward strand.
CACGCCCTGTAAATCCACACTCGCCATCTCAATTCAGATTTCTCAAACTTGCACAAGAGCATCTCGATACCATACGATCGAGCAATCCAGAAGCGCGTATCTTTCAAATTGGCAGACTTGTTAGGAACGGCACAGTTGAAATTCGACCGTTCGTTGTTGGCACGCCGGAACAGATTATACAATTGTTTATACGGGACAAATTCGAATATCCAGATGGGCTATTTGTAAATGTTCAGGAGTATATACCACGCCTTTCGCGAACTGCAGCTATTTTTGATATAGAATGGCTAAATATTACGCCAATGGCAGAGAATGAGATGCTTGTGGCCGTCAGCGCGATTGTGGACGCCATTCTCCATTTTATATCCATCTCGCTTGAAATCCCCGGACCACAAATTTCCAGAGACGATGTCTGTGTCGAAGAAGCGTGTTCGGAGGATGGTGTAAAAGCATCGTTTCATATCAAGATATTTAACCTTGTATTTGCAACGCTCGAGGATGACATGTGCAATTTCGTCTTCTATCTGTGCTGCTGGCTGCGCGAACACAGAGATGAATATCCTGACATTCCGGAAGCATTTTTCTACAGCACGCCCGAAACCGATAATGACATTAAGAAAAACGTCGACCTGGACAGCGATGCGTTGTGGGAAAACACCATTGCGAAAATAAATCAATTTTGGGTTACGGGAAAACGACATCCTGCAAAATGCATGGGTATAGATCTGTGCATCTACAGTAGCGGACGCGCAATGCGAATATGTGGTTCGTCCAAGACAGGCCTGGTTACTCGCTTCTTTAGACCGTGTATGGTAACGAATTTCTGGCCTATTAGGTGTCCGGCATTTTTGAATGTCGCTGCAATGACCGCAACTATACCACCAAAAACACATCGACAAGTGTGGGGTTTGACATCACTCTTGTCACGATCGCATGCATCTGGAACGATATACGTGCCATTGCCAGAAGGACGAAAGCAGCCCAAATCAACGCGAGATAGAGAAATTTTCCACACGCCAATCAATCCAGTCTTTGTGTTTGATACATCTGCACATCGATGGCGACTAGGTGGCGTCCAAAATAGAATTCAGAAAGGATCAACATCAACAACACACGAATTAGACGATGAGATTTTCCACTGCAGTTATATTTCAGATGGTGACGATGGAACAGCATTTATAGCACTATACAAACAGATTGATGGCGAGTGGTATTGTGAAACGGAGGATAGAGAATGTACTGACAAAGAAATTGAGCGAATTGAAGCTGAGAGAAACAATTCGGTTATATCTAGACTCGACAACCATAGTCAGTGTCTAAAGACGTTATGGGAGATGCGACGTCTCGGTCTTGAACACATGAAATTGGCCACATCGAAGAACGATAATGGCCAATCGATTGATTATGATGCGTTTTTCGCCGAGTGTGATGAGAATTTACAGATGCAGACATCCGACATTCAAATCAAGTACAATGGTACTCGTGCTCAGTCGCTTATGTTTACCGATTCCAATGTTACGCTACACTGTGATTTTGCACTGGTTGAAGCAGAAACCGAATGCGCGGTCAAGTTTGGATCAATCGTATCACACACACCGGTATTTTGTCCCGCACATGAAACAGACTGGTGGAACGATCACAATGCATCGGCGTATGTGGATGTATCGGCGTCAGGAGATCGGTATTTGTGGTGTTCGGCATGCCATGATACGATTTGGGAATCGCCGCGCGATGATACATACATCGACTACAACGTCAATCAGGGCATCAAAGATCTCGGTGGTGAAAGCGTGCATTTCATCCACGAGGAATATTTCGAGTTGAAGGATTTGATGGGTGGCGATGTTAAAAATAAAGACAACCCAGTACCGCTTAGGAGATACAGCGGTCGACCGATCACGCTGGTGGTGCGATCGGCGATGGGGACGGGCAAGACCGTGTGTCAGAAAGATGTGGTCTTGAATAATCTGGGATACATCATGAAGGTGTTGGATCTGCAGGCAACCGATGTGCTAAACGTTCTCAACATTGCATCGCGCATCTGGCTGTCCAGTTCGTCAGAACACAATCTCGATCTTATCGACTACAACAATGTCGAACGACTCCGGGAATTCGCAAGGCGGCGAGGGCATGCGGATTGGGACAAGATGCCGCACAGCGAACTGCTATGTTTGCAGGATCGTCTCTCGATATGTCTCAATTCGCTGAAAAAGCTCGAGAACCGCGATAGGCCATACGATATTGTTCTCGTGGATGAAGCAACGACCATTGCACTGTCCATGATTTCGCCACACATGATGCCACATCTGCAGAAAACGCTCGACGTACTGTTCAAAATCTTGCGCGAAGCACGGCTACGCATCCTCTTAGCCGCCGATCTCGATGCACTGACACTGCAAACGATTCTACCCGATGTGGATTGGGACGATCCGACCGATATGCGCATTACGATCAACACCGGTGGTGTTGGTGGGATTCGCGATCACGATGCATACATGTCGGACGATCTGGATGTGATGTGCCGTGTATTGAAATATCATCTACTCAATCGCAAGTCGGTCTACATCCCGACAAATCAAGCCCGATTTGCCGAATCGCTGGTGACATTCTGCAAGCTCCAGGGTGTGCGCGACGATGAGATTGTCATGCTGACCAGCACATCGTCGGAAACGTTGAAGGACTCGATGACAAATTGGCCGCGGTGGACGCTAGGATATGCGGTGGAGGGAGACGACGATTTTCCACGCGGCAGACGACAACAGCCACGTGTGCGTGTTTTTATTGCATCGCCGATATTCGGCGTCGGCTATTCTATTACAGGTGTTGTATTTGACGCGACGATTGGATTTTTCTTCCAGTATCCGCTGATTGCACAGATGAATGCACAGCAAATGGGGCGTGCACGAGGCGTTACTAGCCTCATGGTGTTTTTCTTCTATCAAATCTACCTGATGAATAAGAAATTGCTTTCATCGTCCATACTGGAATCGAAGGTGCGACGAGCTGTTGCAGAATACGATGCAGAACTAGATGAAGATGATGTTATACCACCGAATGTGACTATGCCTACAGTGCGACGATACGCAATCATCAAGCGTGTTGAGCAGAAAATGTCGGAGATGTATGGTGCGTATATGTTCATTGCACTTATGAAAGGCGCTACGGGACGCAGCCCAATGCACCTGATGAGCTGGGTGTGCAACAAGGGGGCTGCTGGACCGATCCGGGTATTGCCGCCACTGAGTGATGTCGAAGAGGTGATTGTACACACGACCAATGGCCGTCAAGACGAAGATCCACCAATGACTCGCGAGGAGATGATTGATCTGTGCAAAAAGAAGCTGCGGGGTAGTGATGAACTGACGCCTATTGATCACGATCGCGTCGAACTTTTTTCGAATCTCCCAGTACCTCCCGGATTGCTTACTAAAAGGGAACGCCGTATGTGCATACTAAAGCCACTCGATCGATTGTTGACGATCGTAGACGTGATATCCAAGAACGAGAAACGGTCGTTGCAATTTCGGGATCTACAAGCACGCGGCGCATCTGCCGGTGTTTCAACGGTCAATCCGCAAAATCGAGAGTTGCAAGGATACAACAACTTTAGTGTGTGGTCGCAAATGATCCATGAATGTATGGAAGAGCCGAACTCGGAATCACATGCCATGGGATATGGTGCGCTATTGTTTTACAACATATATCATGAATGGCTGAAAAAGGCATCTGGGAAGGACATTGCATTCACACTTAAATTTAACGTGAGTCGAGACAGTGTGAAGACTCTTGTTTCAAAGTGCTTGAGAGAGATGGAGGTGTTAAGAGATGCAGATGCAGATGTGGATATCTGGATCAACAAAAAAACGATGAACGATACACTAAAATCATGTGAAGATGGATCAGATTGTGCAAAAGGATTTGCCAAAATAGTCGCAAAGGGATTTAGATCATTGCTTGGACCGGCGATCGTCAAGGTGCAATCAAAAAAAAAGTCGGGTCAAGTACACGTTGTAATCAAGGGATTTCAACGTATGATAGCATTAGCATGTGCACGCCATGTTAGAATCCAAGCTGATAGTGTTATAAGTATGGATGCATACGAAATCTATAATGTGCTGGACACATTTCGCACTACTTCACAGCTTAGGTACCTGATACCATCAGACACAGCTTTATGTGAAATGTGTGATATTTAATTACATCAACGATGGATAATTCAATGTTTGGCTGTGTGCGACAGTTACAACATGTATATTATTTTGTTTTAAAATACTGTTCAATAATAGCAATATTAATACTATAAAGATTGCAAATTCGATAGTTCGTGAAATAGTGATGTACGCCGCACGGTTGTTTCCGCCGCCGTGTACCCCGCCGCACCGACACGGTGGCGTTTTTGATATCTCATGTACGACTTTTGTCAGATTGGCAAAATCGGTTTTAAGATTTTCGTAATCCTGCAATTGAATGAAAAATAAATTAATGACGTAAATTTGAAAAAAAAAAAAACATTGAATATAAAAAAATATGTACACATACCGATAGTTTGTCACTTGTGCGATCTAACGAATTGATATATTTCAGTCCGTCGACGATAGCCCTCAATTCGGTAGTATCTTTCATATATGATTCTTTCAAGTTGGCTAACTCATGTCTTAATTCTTCATCAGCGGGATTCTATAATGAAATATGTATTTAGTAATGCAAAGGATATATGCACAGTTTATCATTTTTGCATGATTGACATAACTTACAAGCCCATCAACGACGCTATTCAGTTCAGTGATCTTATTGTCTATTGATGCTAGTTGTGTTAGCCAGGGCTGATTGAAACATGCGGCATGGTCGGTGATAGCCGGTAAACTCTGATGTTTTTGTAATGATTAGTGTAAGCTTATCTTTTAAAGAAACTGAATTTAAAAAATACATACCAACGGTTTGATGTCTGTGATATCGGATGATCTTGTTTGCACAATGTCTGTATTAACGCTATCAGTGTGTCCAAGTTCAGCACCTAATGCGATTTTGGCAGGCTCTATCATCCATTCATCAACTCTCGTGTTCAAATACGATATTCCCTCATTCAATGATGCTATTCTAGATTCAACATTATCGCGCGAATATGTGTGTACAACTTCCAAACAAACATTTACATCGATTTTTGTGCCAACCGATTTTTGCATATCTCCAATATCTTTATAAATCACAGATATTTGGGTTTTAACGCTCTCCATATCAACCTGAATTCTCTCCATAAATGCTTCTATTCCGGCTTTAACTAGCGTCAGTTCACTATCGAAATTGCGTGCATTATCGTCGTCTTTAACCACTGTCGGTTCACTATCGAAATTGTGCGCACCGTCGCCACTTTTAACCACACGTGCAAGCGGAGTCTTCTGGCTCTTCAAAATAGCTGCCTTTAATGTTACTATATTGCCATTTAACTTGCCTATATCATCTTGAATCAACTTTATATCGCCATTTAAATTGTCTATATCATCTCGAATCAACTTTTTCAAATCATTCTTTACACGTATCACCTCTTTGATAGTGGACTTGGTTTCAAGTTCGGTTCTGATTCTAACCACCTCGTCGTCCAACCGATCCACCCCCGACCCAATATCTGAAGCCCGTTCAGATCTTAATCGATCAACATCTCCGGATAGTTGCGTTAGTTTGTTTTCAATAGTGTTTAACTGGTCATTTATGTCGTCCATATTTGCGTGCGGCGTCGAGAGATCAGCGTGTGTCGGACTTCCAAAAGGATTTTTTTGTAGTCTGGATCCTTCGACCGTGTCAACACTGCTAAATACTTGTGCAACCACGGGTTCTTCATTTAGGCTCGCACCGATAATTAGATGGGCTAGAATATGTGGAATAACATCCTCCAACGACATAAAAAGATTTCCCTCTCTCGTGTATTTTGTCGCATCGATAACGAAGCCGTCTAACAAATTTTTGAATTCTTCACGCTGGTTCAGATATTCTATAATTATTTTCAATCTAATTGTTGTAATTCGTGTAGTTAAATCCAGAAAAGCACAACCACGAGTTTCTTTTATATACTCATAAATGGTTTGTATCTTATATTCGCCGGAACAAGAGCTATCGCCAATTATGTTCATGGTTTATTACATTGTGAGTACATTACACTATCTATTTTTATATAATAACATGTGATGCAATATATACATATCAGAATTTCATTTAAGCTACAAGATAGCATTTGCACAGATGGTTTTCTTTTACAGAAATCATGTCAAGGTTAATATGCAAATGCATCCCGACTGCATATAGAGGGACCGATAATATTACTCACCAACCCAGCTGTTACAAATCTCCAGACATCCATACACCCATTAACTATAGTATATACATTGTTGTGCTAATTATTTGCGCACTGATATGCATATATAGATCGGGCGTTACAGAGTTGCAACCACCGGTTATAAACAGTGTAGAGATAGCACAAATTCGTGAAAATGATACACGAGTAGGGAGTGACAAATGGATGGGATATAAAGTAACAATCCAGGGAAGAACAACAAACAATTTATTTTTTTATACAAACACGCATTCAGGAAATATTTTGGCAATCTCTGCCAATGACACTTTCGTGCTGAACGGATCTGATACTAGAAACTGGTATTGGCTCACACAAGTAATCGATACCAAATCGACAATAGATTCTCGATCTATAGAATCTGGAGCGCTCGAGACGATTCAGCAAAATGTGGTTAATGGCACTATTTCCAAAACTGAAATATACGTATATATTCCCGACCAAATGCTGTATGGTATAATAATTGTCGTCATTATTTTATCAAAACACGCCTGTCTCACATGAGAAATATTAGCGCATAAAAATGTCGAGTCTGGCGTTTTTATGCGCTAAATTGTGATTCGTTCAAATTATAGTTTTGGTAAATTAACGCATAAAAATGTCGGGTCTGGTGTTTTTATGCGTCAAATTATTATGTCGTACTTGCATTCCATAATACGTAGAGCGTGCGACCGATTTAATAAACGAAAACCAACAATGCGTCAATTACAGTTTGGTATCAGAGTTCAAAAGATATATGCAGGCCATGCTGGATTCATGACAATACATAGCGATGGATCTGTCAGCACCTGGTCTGATTCGCCAGACACAGCCGCACTTGGCCGTAACGATGGTGGTGATCCAACCATTCCGTCAGTCATCGATTTTAAAGGCGTCAAGATAACAGACGGCGGATGTGGCGATTCTTTTATGGTAGCGCTGGGTGGTGGTGGTGGTGGTGGGCATGTATTTATGTGGGGGTCGATAAAGAAAATCGGATTCAAAGTGCGCAACAAGATTGTCAACGAACATAAATTTCCAATCAATATAACGGGGAAATTCTATCCACGCGGTAAACGATCGAAATTTGTACAGGTGGCCGTTGGGTCTAATCACGGTCTTGCTGCAACAGAGCGTGGAGATGTATTTACATGGGGCGATAGTTCATGTGGGCAGAGTGGATTCAGGGAATCGGTCCGCATTCCACGCACATGGCTGATTCCTCACCGAATTACTAAACTAAAGGCTGTGTCGTCAGTTATATGCGGCGATAACAATTCGTTTGCGCTAGGTAAGAGTGCTATCGCCGCTTGGGGTTTGAACGATTGTAAACAGACCGGCGTTGAAAATTGCGACCACGTCGTCACCCCCGCCCCCGCGCTTTCACCAATGCCAATATCGTCCATTGTTCAAATTGCAGCTGGATCTCGCTGCACCATTGTCTTACAACGCAATGGAAAGATTACTGCATTCGGCGACACGTATTTTCTTTCGGGCTCTGACGAATCACCAATAGAGCTGGATATCCCACACGAAATACATCAGATTGCGGCCAATGACAAAACTTACTTGGTGCTGACAAAGGGCGGGCGTGTATTTGAATTGGGCCGAGTTGTATTACAATATTATTGTCACTATTACCACGAAATTGATTTAAACTATCACATTGTTAAAATTGCTGCTGGTCCAACATGTGGAATGGCATTAACTGACAATGGCGATGTAATCACTTGGAAGACATTTATTAAATAAAAAATATATGTTTATTTCTGCTGCTCTTTCAATCGCTCAACTAAGTTACCAAGATGTTTGCTAAATACTTCATCGTTGTCACGATAAATTTCTGTTATGTTGTAAAACCGAATTCTAGTTTCATCATTGAAACGAATAGAATAATCAATCAAACAAAGCTTATATCTGATTTTACCAAATATAACCTCGCGTTCAGCCGACGTAAGTTTATACATCTCCTCTGCAGATATCCCCAAAAAACGATGCATGGCACGATCACTAACGATCATTTCAATTTCGGCGGTTGGATCGGAAATAGTAACTTTACAATTGTATTCTCTATTGAGGTCGGTATTTTGACACGGTTCACAGATCCCAAATGCTGATTTACCGCAGATGCTGCATGTTTGTTTCCAATACGTGCTATAATCGACTAGATGCATGGTCGCCAAACTTGTTCTATAATTCATCTTTTCCAAATCAAGTACGTCTTTCAGAACCGATAATGTGTTTGTTCCTCTAGGAATTGGAATTCCTAAGCCGTTCAAATCGACGTCTGGCTCGGGTTTTTTGGGTGGATCGCCAACTCCAACGTCGGAGGCACTTAGCGATAGACCCCCGTTGTATATGCTGAGTTGGGCATTTATTATGGTTATGGTGTAATGCGTCAATTCTTCTTTTTCATAAATATCTTGCAATTTTGCAGTTTCGCCCCAGACTGTAACTTTAGCGATACGGAAAGTCACATCTTCCTGAATAAATATATCTCGTCTCACTTTACCGTTTGTTGTGATGGTAGAGGGTCCGACAAACACAAGCATACCTATGATAGATATAGCACTATCCATCCTGGATACACAGAATAGATTCATTGGCGTCGTCTTCAATGGTGGAACTTCATCACCCCCGGTATATTTATCACACCTTGTATTACGCTGCCATGTAAGATCATGTAAATGTGGACTGTTGGGAAACCACGGCTTGCCCACAGCAAACTTGGTGATCATATATCGTTGACCCACTTCCAGATCCCGATGAAGGTTTACGCCAAGTGTGTCCCATGCAATTAACTTGGCTTGTTTGCCCGCACTATCGTCTACTATTGCCACTGCCATCGAACCAGTTCCGTTGCCTTTTTTTTTTATATACGTTTTATCGCTGATAGAACGAACTATAATTTGAATCGTTTGGAGATTGTCGTTGGTTACAGTCAGGTCTGATAGGTTCACAGGGTTACCATGCACGACGGGTATCTTTTTGGGCGGTGGTAGAGGGTGGTAGGCGCCAGGACGGCCAAGCTCGACAGGTTGTTTACTGAGTCTGAGTCTAGCATTTTTACCAGAAAGTTCACCATCAATAACCTTACGTTTTAACATGTTTACAGTGGCTTTGGTGAATCCGAATGTAAAGGTTGCGCCGTGTCATGAAGACGTATTTATAGTGATACAGCCACAAATTGTATTTCGCCCAGATTGAGAGTTTGTGAAATATATCACTCTAGAAAAATCATATATAATACCGTTGGAATTTGCAGAAAAGATCTAACACACACACACACATCCTTCCTCTTTGAAACTAACATTAACAGTTTTTTTTTAACATAGGCCCCACTATCACGAAATATCGATTTTCATATATTCTGTTTGAGCCCATCTATAAATCTTGATATGGATTTCGAATTTATTGATAATCAAAATA
>RQIL01001443.1:0-13670 GCA_003951145.1 Jimgerdemannia lactiflua
ACACTCCCGAGCAACCAACACAAGCTGGGACAACATCATCCTGCCAAAAGGAACCATCATTGGACACCTTGTGCCTTATCTCAACCGAACACACAGAGAAGTTTATGAACTAAACTTACAGGGAAACAGCAAAAGGTCACAGAAGAAAGGAAAGGCCCCTCTGCGACCCAGGAGAAAGTGAAGCCTTCCACAAACATTGGAGAAGAATTGACCCCTCAGCAACAGAAACAATTGACCGAACTCCTCCATAAATATCGGGACATCTTCACCACAGACTATGGTAACCTGCCATACAACCCATCATACCACCACAGTATAAATACAGGAAAAGCAACACCCATCCGACAGAAGCCATACAGGATACCCCACCACTTGAAGACATTCGAAAAAGAACACATACAGGAACTCTTAGACAATGGAGTCATCCGACCCTCTACTAGTCCTTGGGCCAGCCCTATACTTATTGTACCAAAGAAAGGAGGATGGAGACTAGTTGTGGACTTCAGAAAACTCAACACAGTAACCGAAAAAGATGCATACCCCTTGCCCCAAATTGATGACCTTCTGGACCAGCTACAAAATGCAAGATACTTCAGCAGCATGGATCTATTCGCAGGATTCCATGAGATACCAATGGACCCCAAAGACATTCAAAAGACAGCCTTCCTTGCCCTAGGAAAATTGTTTGAGTACCTCAGAATGCCTTTTGGACTCTGCAATGCACCCCCAACCTTCCAGCAAATGATGAATTCAGTATATGCCCCTCTCATCCACTACTACCTGATTGTTTATGTGGATGATTCTAACATCTACTCAGCAAATTTCGAAGACCACCTGCGAGACCTTGAAGAGTTTTTCAAACTCACCCGACGAAACCACCTGAGACTCAACTCAAAGAAGTGCTACTTTGGCAAACAGAAGCTTGAATTCCTTAGATTCGTAGTCTCTAAGGATGGAACACATGCAGACCCCAAGAAGATCGAAAAAGTCAACAACTTCCCTGTTCCTAAGACCCCAAAGGAAGCCCTGTCCTTCCTAATGCTTGCATCTTACTACAGAAGATTCATCAAGGATTTTGCCGAAATCTCTGCCCCAATCCGAACCTTGCTGAAGAAAGGAGTACTATTCCAATGGAAAGAACCACAAGAAGAAGCCTTCCGAAAACTACAACATTGTCTGACCTCAGCACTAATCCTAGTCTGACCAGATCTGCAGAAACCTTTTATTCTGTATACTGATGCATCCAAGAATGGCCTCGGAGCAATCCTTGCACAAGAAGGACCTGACAAACAGCATCATGTGATAGCTTATGCAAGCAGAGCCACCAACAAACAGCAGACCAACTATGGGAGCACCAAATTGGAATGCCTTGCAGTCATATGGGCAGTCACCTTGTTCAAACATTACCTCATTGGAAGAAAGTTCACCCTGATCACAGACCATGCAGCCCTCAAATGGTTACTACACCGAAAAGACCCCACAGGAATCCTTGCTTGATGGATCCTTATCCTCCAAGATTATGAAATCAACATTATCCATAAAGCGGGAAGGACTCACAACAATGTTAATGTTCTTTCCCGCATGATCCAATGAGCCAAAGAAAGGGTGTACCTTGGAACTGCACCCTCAAAGAAGTTCCCAAGACCTTCAAAGAGCAAGAAGATCTCATCTGACAAGAACACCAGAAAGCCCACCAAGGACAGACAAATACAGAAGACAAGATTCGAAAAGATTACCAACATTGGCCCCACCTCAGAACACATCATCCAGAAGTGTGACATCTGCCAGAAGTATCAAGGAAAGAAGAACTATCAAGCCCCTCTGCAACTGATTCCCCCACCCACTCACATCTTCCAAAGATGGAGAGTAGACGTAATTGGACCCCTACCAGTAACACCAAAACGAAATAGATACATCCTAGTATTTGTTGAACATCTGACCAAATGGCCTGAAGCATACCCCATGGAGATTGCAGATGCCTTGACCATCGTGTGACACCTTCATGACCTCACCCACCAATATGGACCCCCTGGAGAACTCATCTCTGACCGAGGAACCGAATTTGTGAACAACATAATCTCAAGTTATGCACGAATTCATGGGATCCACCTGAAAAGAACCACCTCTTATCATCCGCAAACCAATGGAATGACTGAAAGAATGAACCAGACCATCAAGAAAGAACTTGCCAAGGTCAATCCTACCAATTGGGATCTCTGCTTACCCGAAATCCTGTGGGAAATCCGAAACACCCCTGCTGCCTCAACCAAACAAAAGCCCTTCGAAATGATGTTTGCCAAGAAAGCCAGAACTGCTGACCATGAGAACCTCGGAAAGCTTCTTGAAAAAGGAGATCAGCTGCGAAAAGATGCCCAAAAACAGATTATCAAGGCCCAGGAAAGACAAAAGAAGTATTATGACCAGAAGCAGAAGGATCAGAAGATCAAGATTGGAGATCAAGTCCTAGTTTGGAGAAGCATGATTGAGACAAACTTTGCCGCCAAACTGGAACCAAAATGGGAAGGACCATACCTTGTACACAACATCAGAGGAACCAGCATCTATATAAGAAGCATGGATGGACGAATCTTGAGAACTCCAGTTCACATCAATCACCTCAAGGTTTACCTGCACAAACCATGACTCAGAGAATAGACCAGTGCCTCCAGACCCTTATCCTCAGTTCATTCCAATCACTACCAATTCCCTTGCCCTTATTCCGAGAAATCAATGGGAATGTTCTCCAAAAAATCCAGATTCACCAAGAGAATCTTTTCCTGGCCAGACGTCTACTGCAAGTCCACCAGCTCTAGGCATATTATGCAATCGGTGAACAACTACAGAATCTTCCAGCTCCTGAACAAACCTATGTCAGGAATACCACTGGTCTGACGAGAAGAGATACCATTGCCGCAGATAGACTCTACACAATCTACAAACGAAACATCACTGCCCTGATACAAGCTCAGTTCTCCTTGCATGACATCCAGAAAATGAACCTGGCCACCTACCAGAGCATCATCCACTATGTTGAAATCCTGTTCCCAGAGGAAGAAGAAGAACCCATAGAATGGAGTGACCCAGATATGGATGAAGACAATGGTGAAGGTATTGATGCCGAAGATGCTTATGGTTATTGGAATGATGACTAAAGGACAGTCTGGGACAGACCATCCTTTAGTGGGGGCTGATGTAGTAGGCCACAGAAATCATACCATTCAAAATTGCCACTTGGCCATATACCATATCAAGTGCACTAAGCAACCAAGACTGCTTTACTGCGCCAAACTGTATAAATAACCAGACATACCAAAAGAGAATGTTTACCCATACAGGACCTGTACACTGTACAGCACCTGTACACTGTACAGCACCTGAATACTTGTACCAGAACAAGAAACACCTGATATAAATAGCACTCTATAATTAACCAGATAGCAACCAGATAGCAACCACAAATGTATAAAATACCCCAGAGACAAGAGTGAATAAACCTTAGTCCGAATAGTAAAGCAAAAGCCAATTGTCTGGTACACTTAGGAGAAACGCCTGCCAAAAGCCACTTGATCCTAAAGATTGGATTGCAACACTTAGGAGATACGCCTGCCAACGAGCCACTGCCAAGAAGTTGTGAGTTTTGTCTGATTCCACTCCGGTCCACTTTCCGATAGAAAGAAGTTTTCGGTTCACTTGCCAGATAAGCCTGAAGTGAAATTCACCAGTTTAAGTCTGCCGATCCACCACGTGCCACCGATCTGCATTGTTCAAGTTCACTGCTCAAAGAAGCCGCCATTTTCGAGTCTGTTTTCAAGAAGTCCGCCACGTTTTAGTCCGCCGAACCACCGCATTCCGCCGATCTGCATCGTTCATCCATATCGTTCAAGTAAACCCGCATCGCCCGCTTAGCTGCATCATCCGAAGACCATGTCTAAGAAACTCGCCGCATTTAGTCCACACACATAAGGAAACCCGATCGCCGTCATGCCAGCATCCAGAACCCGCACCCTTTAAGGAATAACAGATCACCGGTTCCCAGAGAGCCCGCTCTTATAAGGAAATCTGCCAAATTCGCCTAATTACCCAAGATCGTCGGGTTACACAAATTAGTCCACCGCTCCAGAAGGAATATCCACTCACACACACAACCCAAGAACGCTGCCAAATTAGGAAAATCACATGCAGAAAGTCTCCAGCTGTTGAATATTATACCACTAAACACCAACACTAGTACCAGAACCTAAACATTTTGTTGCTTTTTAACAAAGTAACTGGGGGCTCAAGCCAATTTACACAGCTGCCCAACCTTGTAATTTGCCTCTATTGAGCCAGGCACATTACATTACCAAACTATTAATCACTAACTGACTGATCAAAAGAGCCCTCCATGTCCACTAAATCTTCTGCTATATACCCTAGACTATAGTATATCTATAAGAAATAACTTCCAGAAATATTATCTACCTTACTATCAAAGAAGTCAATTGGGTGAAAGCTGAAGTTGCTGATTATATTAGAAGTAACTACATTGCTATAGGAAGTCAACAAACTGAATCTACTCTACCAGGTTTCCATATTATACCCCTTTAAGATAACTAATAAGATTATCTAATGAGTCTTATCACAATTATTGAAGAACTGCTCATTACCATCAAAGTACCTATTGGAGCTACTCTGACTATTCACCATCTTGTCAGTTATATATTATATCACATTATATGAAAATCAAACCAAGAAGCTCAAGAAGTCTCTATCTAAGAAAAAGAACTCCAAGACCCTATTATCAAAACTACTGCTGTACCAGAGAATATCAATATTAAAACTGATGAATTCTTAGAAGAAGAATAGTAATAAAGGATCTACTAGTTCTCTATCTACCTTTGAGCTACATAAGGATTGGAGAATATTATTGAAGATAATTGGCCACTGTTCTACTCCCTTACCTTTTGGCCAGCACTTCTACTCTTTAAAGAGTAAAATGATAAAGTTACAACTCAGCAAGATGATTCACTTGCTGCTAATAAAGAGTACTATACTCTTTAAGGCAAAGATCAGCAGTCTTTATCACTGGCAAATATTCCCATACTATATCTAGCTAGTCAACATTCCTTGCCAGTAGTGTAGAACAATTTTATTTTAGCCTTATCCAATTAAGTTAGCATATACCACCCTTATACAAGTGTGTTATAGTTTAACCAAATATAGAATAGCCCCCTCTATTACTTAAACATTCTTTGTCACTAGCAAATAGAGTATTATAGCTTACTTTATTAGTATAGTCTTTGCTACTGATATATTGCCACTGGAAAACCAATAGTATAATTAGATCTTGCTATTAGAATAGAGTAGAAATATATATAAAATACTCAGAAACAAAGAGTGAATAAACCCATTCATCTTTCTCTGCTATTACTCACATTATACAAATTTCTGACACACTTTTAACATACTTTTCAACCATTTATTATAATAAGTAACTAACAATATAGTAAACAGGCATAGTTCTGATGGGCATACTGGATTTAGGAGTAGTATAGTATTTGACTAGCAGTATGAAAAGGGGGGGATTGAAATGGGGCTAGGATTTATTAGGCCATCAAGTAGAGGAGGTCAGGAGAAGAGCAGAAAATGAATAAGATAGCTAAGAGAGGAGGGCTGGTGAGTTTTGTGGTAGCAGTGAGAAATAGTGGAGGAACTGAAGGCACTGATAGATGGAAGGTAGCTGGGAAGGAGAAGGGAAAAGATAGTAGTACTGGAGGTATGCTGTCTACTAGTGGGGGAGAAGATACTGAAGGTGGTATGACTGCTAGTAAAGGAGTGACTGCTGATGGTAGTGAGATGAAAATCAGGAAAAAAAAAGAGATATAACTACTAATGAGTACAGAGGACCTCCTGAGGGCTTGGGAATAGTGCCCAAGGGAGATCTGTCTGATGGGGTAATAGGACTGATAGTGGCACCATTACTCAAGAAGTTGATCTCCTAAGTTTACAGTTATGCTAAGTTTTTAGAGGTTGATAGTGATGGCAAAGATAGTTTTGGGAATACTAGAGTAGCAGTTGGAAGATATGGCATCAGTGAAGTTTCTGAAGAGGCTGGAGGAGATAGAAGTTGGCTTTGTTAAGAAGAAGTACCTAGTAGGTACATTGGCTAAAGGGGTGAAGGTTGGCAAGATGACAGTGCTGATAATGAGATACTTAAGGTGGGACTCTAGAGTGGTACACTTGGTGGTAAAGGGGGTCCTGACAGTTTTGATAGAAGAGATGAGGAGTTGAATTGGAGTAGTAATGTAGGAGTATAGAGATGTAGTAGATGTAGAATTTCAGATATGAGAGAGAACAGTATTCAGAGCAGGGGATGTGGAAGTGAGGCTATAGATAGCAGGAAAGAAGGTAATGGGAAAGACAGGGAACTGGCCTAAGATACTGAAGTGGGAGCCATTTGAGTATAAGGTATTAAGAGTAAAGAGAACTGAAGAGAAGGTAAAGGATCTACTGATGGTGCTATAGGAACTAGAGAGAGTTATAGAGCAGAGAGTGAAGGCCTGGAAAGTCTTTGAGGATGCAACTATGGTAGAGAAGATAAATAGAAAGAAAGTGTGGGTAGATATGAAGACATAGAAGAGGGTATAGGAGAGATATATATAGAAAGAGCTGCTGGAGAGTTACAGAGAGAAGGATGAAGTGGAGATGGTGTAGCTCCCAGGATTCATGGGGGTCTGGAGACCTTACAGCATACTCTACAATATAAGAAGATTATTGAGAAGGATGAGCCAGAGTTTTGGATGAGGTGGGAGAGACTTAAGTTGTACAGGCAGTAGCTCTGGGTGGTATGATGGTACCAAGAGCTAAGGGGGGAGATGTCATGATGAGAGGGGCTCAGAGTGTGAGGTTTAGGGTTTTAGATACTGAGTAGAGATGTATAGTAGTTGGGGTTGAAGAGGAGGAGCTGATTGAGATTGAGAAGAGAATTACTAGAGGAGAGGGGGGGCTTGAGGAGATAAAAAGACCCATGATTCCAGATATAAGCAGTATTAGGAAGACAGTGTGGATGCTGAAAGCTTTTAATAATATGGTGGTGGATGGACTAGCTGAGGTAGATTTCCAAATCCTTGGGGATGAAGAGTAGCAGAAAATTCTAGCTGGAGAGAGTATAGTGGAGAGACTACTTTTAGAGATACTGGTAGTCATGCTAGAGGATGAAGAATATGAGATAGATATAAGGAGAGAGGCTGAGCTAAGAGAGGTGGTAGGGTGGGTAGTTAAGGGGTACTGGGTTGAGAAGGATAGGGCTGATCTGTGGAAGATAGTTTGTGAGGACTACAGAAAAGAGGTGAAGGAGAAGGATGATGTGGCTGATAGGGAGATACTGGTGGTAATAGTGAAAAGGAAGAATATGGAAGCTGATATTAAGACTGAATGTCTCATAGATATGTCAAGGATGGACATTGAACTGGAATTGTAAATAGACTGAGGAAGGTGCAATAAACTCAAAAATTATTTCCTATGAATAGTACAACTAATATCTTCTTGCTGAATGTCAATAGGCTATAGGGTACAGTATAGTGCTGAAAATTTTTTGAATAGCTATGGGGGTTAGAGGCAGATCTCTTTTTACTGCAGGATATATTATATAAAGATGACTTAGATAAGCTGGATTGGACTAGAGAATGGAAAGGAGTGACAGAATATTATTAAAAGGTTGAGATTCTGATTTGCAAGGGCAGAGGGAAGCTGGTAGACATTGGTGAGTGGGGAGAGTACCTACTGTAGGGGCTGTGGAGGAGGCCAGAGTGGGGCCCAGTAGTAGTTAGTTCTTATTATTATCTGATGGTCTGAGCTGAGAGGGTGGAGTGGCTAGAAGGACTGTTGAATGCTAGAGCATTGATGGAGGCTGGGGTGGATATACTGGGAGGCAACTTCAATATAGTATATGATATCTTGTTGGATTGGTCTGATGAGAGGGCAGGAGTAGTGAGCTATAGTGGGAGGCTAGATAGATGAAAGGAAATTTAGAGGCTGAGTGCTCTGAGTGATACTGGAAGAATTAAGTAGGAGTGGCTAAGGTCTTCATACACTGGATTGATGGTCTGGGGACAAAGATTAATTGGGTACTCTCAGTGAATTGCTGGGAAAGAAATGTTTGGCAGAATCTTGGAGTGGTTTGGTATCCCTGATCAGATTATTAGAGGGTGCTTGGGCAGGGGAATGTGGAGATGGACCTGGATATTGGCAGCTCAACTGTTCTATTTTGGAAGATAAAATATTGTGGGGTGGATAGGAGGGGGAAGTAGGGACTGACATTGCTAGATAGCAGGAGGAGGGGGCTCCAGTGGGGGTCCAGTAGATGAAACTGAATGATATAATGAAGTTGTACTGGGGAGAGGTCAGGAGGCTGAAGGGTAGGCTTCAGTGAAAGAAGGGGCTGTGGGCTTCTCAATGCCTGGCACAATTACTAATGCAGTGATCAGACCTGAAGAGATTGATGGGGGAGAAGGAGGAGGATTTGTAGTGTGATGATGCCTTTAAACCTGGTGACATCAGAACCTAAAGACTGCTGTTACTTTGCAAGCCACTGATCACAAGTCATGACTCATCCATGACTCATCTTGATTCTAAGATGATCTTCATCAGAAACTCATAATGACTCATAATGACCCCAGTGATATACTACTGACAATCAGGTGACCCTACCCCTGGACCAAAGGAGAAGACCTTCAAGAATATAAAAAAGAGCATCAAGAAGAGGTACAATAGCATCTACAATTAAGAAGACTTACTACAAACAAATGCCTGCCATCACCCACCAAACAGCAAGATCAAGGAGCCACCCTGGGCCATCAGTTCAAGAACAGATATTCAATGACATCAGAAGGGCCATGAGACTGTATACTAGAAGAATCCTCAGTCTGAACCTCTATACAAGGGACCCCTATTACTACACTCTTAACTGCCATGAAATGGAAACAAGAATCTCAATGGCCACTCAATGCCTACTCATGTGGCAGAAGTATGAGATGGGACACCACCTCTATCAAAAATTCCTAGAGGTCAGCTATTAAAAAATTGTAGATACCACATGCATGGATAGACATGAGCAGCAATCAGTCAGAAGAGTCTATCAAATCTTCAGACATGCTCCCTGGGCTATCCCAAATCTACAGTATGTCAAGACCTCAGACATTCAAGAGCTGTCAAGCCACCAGGTGGACCACTTAGAAGAAATGGTAGCAGAAGAGGTCCAATCTACCATTTCAGTTAAGAGTGAAGAAGTACAAGACCTCTGGAATCCCCTTCTAGAAGACAATCCAGACCAGTTTATCTGAGGTTTGATTGCCCTGTTCCAAGGCCCCCCTCTGAGGATCTGTGCCCCACAGAATCCCACAGATGTTCTCTATTTTGTGGAGGAAAACCTCATAGACTGGAGACCACAAGAGCAGCAAGAGTACTCCATGCCTTTCACTGATGATGACATCATCAGTGGTGACATCATCACTGCTGACATCACTTCTCAAGACCAAGAAAACAACAGTGACCCATTTTTTTTAGGGGAAAAGGACTTTAACAACCTCTTGGAAAGACATGCAGACACCTTCTTAATACTCTCAGAACTTTCAACTGAAGTTAGCTTACTGGTGGAAGTTGTAGAAAATGATTTAGCTGGACACCCTAAAGAAAATGAGAAAGAAGATGACATAATCCCAGTCACTTAAACTTCAGGTTACATAGTGATAGTTCTATTAGCCAAATTTGATCTAGTTAGTTAGTTGCACAAACAGTGACTATACTTTAACTAGCCTTATTCATCACAAATAAAGGATTAGCCTTATTCTACTAGTTAGTCACTTGACTTCCAAATCCATGCTAATTCAAGAGTAGGGAATTACTAATTACTTAGCCATATACTTAGTAAAATCTGCATACAACTCTGTATAAATACCCCCTCAAACTGCAGTGAATAAACCTCAGTCAATTGATTTGCAATATCAACTTAAGTTCTGAAAGACAAAGGAAGTTGAGTGTAAGAACTTTGGGAAAAGACTCCAAGAGCCAAGGATAACTCTTATACAAAACCACTGCCACCAAGTTTATGGAAATCAACTGCCGCTAAGAAACCCATCAAGTTAAGGACCACTTAATTTGAGAAGACCACCATCAAGTTAAGGAAATCACCACCATGAATCACCACAAGTTTTCAAGTCAGTTAGCCACCATGCATTCAAGTAGTGCACCCAAGAGATCTATCAGAAAACTGTCTGCCCTCAAGTTAGCAAGCTAATTGAACATATAATACAAGTGATCGAGCTGATCTACAAATGATTCCCCACACACTGTTTATTTGAGATACAAGTTTGCACATATGTTAAACCCAGACTGCCAAGTTTCAAGATCGCTGCCATGTTTAACTGACCCACTATCACAAGCCACTTAGTTTAAGATTGCTGCCACTCCATGCATGATCAATGACCACCCATACAAGTCCCCTAATCATGCCATGTTTAATAGACCCACCCAGACCATTTATTTGAGTCCCAAGTTCCCATACACATTGATCAACCACTGCCCATATTCAGACCCTGATTGCTGCCCCACATTGATTGACAAAATGCCTGCCAAGGATAAAAGAATAACTGTCTTGCCATGCATACAAGCAGCACACCATTCAAGTAATCACCACCAGAAACACCCTTTGAGTACAATTGAGCCATTGACCACTAAATAGTTGAGCCATCAATTCCTGAATCCCTGCCAACAACTCATCTGACCAACTCAAAAGCCCGTCATCAACCTTCTGACCCTTTTCTGATATCTGAGCCATCAACAAACAAATCGAATGATCATCACATGACCACCAACCTGTAATTGATGCAAATAATATATTTAATTCTTATAATTCGAGACTGCACTTCACCAAGTGGCACATTGAGCTATGCAAAAAGTCCTATAAGTTATACAAAAAGCATGCAACAGTAGGTAGCAAGAGTAAGGATGGAGATTGAGGAGCTCAAGAGAGTGCTATGAATAGAGAAGGAGGCCCATATTCATGAAATGGCAGCAAGGCTTAGGTGGCAGAGGCTGGAAGAGAGAGAGAGGCTGACCAAGTACCTTTCTAGACTGCTGAGGATAAGGAGGGTGAAGCAGTAGTGAGAAGAGATTATTGGAGAGGATGGCCTCTTAGTGACTGGTGTTCAGGGAATCCTCAGCAAGCTGAAGAATCAGTGGGGGAAGCTGCAGAGTGAGGAGGAGAGAGGTGAAGATAGTGAGGCCATAGCAGAGTACCTGGAGAAATAGTGTTCTCTGAGAGTGAAGGGTCTGGAGGACTTGGTGAGGCAAGTTAAAGAGAAAGAAATCCTACATATTCTTGCTGCTATGAAGTTGAGTATGGTCCCAGGTAAGGATAGACTGCCCTGGGACTTCTGGAAGAGAATGGCAAAGATGGAGAACATGCTCTAGGAGATGAAGATATGTATGATAAAATTATTGAGTCCAGTACTTGGCTGGAAGGCCAGGAGTTGGGATTGGTGGCACTACTCTATAAGAATAAGAGACAGAGAGAAGACTGGAAGAACTGGAGACTGATTATACTCCTGGATACAGACAGGAAGCTGATCATAAAGGTGCTGGTAGTGAGACTATAGGTGATGGCACAACAGGTCCTTAGAGAGGAACAGAGGTGATTTATTAGTAGATAGTTGATCAGAGATAATACAGCCTGGGTATATGGAATTATTGAAAGAGTAAGAGCTAAAGATGTGGATGGCTGGCTAGTCTTCTTAGATCAGGAAAAGACCTATGATAGAGTGTAGTGAGTCTGATTGGAGAAAGTACTGGAGAGGATTGGAATCTCTGAGAGTCTGGGGGGCTTCATTATTCAACTTTTCAAGGAGAGCAAGGCAGCAATTATGGTGAATAGATACAGAGATATAATATTCCCACTAGGGCATAGGGTACTACAGAGGGATCTCTTATTATCAATTTTATATGCATTGTTATTAGAGTTACTATTGGACAGGATTTGATAGCAAATAGAAGGACTGATAGTGCTGGGGGTAAATTGGAAAGTAGGAGCCTTTACAGATGATATGGTGGTGGGATTAAGTACTATTACTGATGTGGAGGAACTTAAGAAGGCCATGAGATGGTATGAATATTGCTCTAGGCAGAAGTTGAATTAGCACAAGTATAAGATAATAGTCCTGGGGAGTAGATTAGTTAGAGGGGACATTATTGGGTCTATCATTCCCCCAGAAGAGGCAGTGCAGTTTTTGGGAATATTCCTCTCAATATATGGCTCTGTACTGCCTAAGGCTTAGTAGGAGGCCAGAGTCAATATATAGGGAGATGCTCTAAGAAGCTGGGGAGGGTAGCATATCTCTCTGGCATATAGGGTGACTATACTGAACATTTACTGGATGCTGAAGCTGTGGTTCCTGGCATATCACTTGGACTTCTCAGCTTGGGTGATCAAGAGGCTAATGAAACTAGTAAGGAAGTGGATCTGGATAGATTGCAGGAGCTAGATTAAATAGGAGGTTTTGGCAATACTAGTGAAAAGAAGTGGTCTGGGACTGGTAGACTTCTCAAAATAACTGTACTGCCTTTGGGCTTAGTGGCTGAAGAGGGTAGTTATGCTGAAAGATGGTGGTTGGGTCCTACTATTGCAGAAGATATAGGAGTCAAGGTATGTCTCCAGAGGATTGTCTGGGGACTTATTGGTATTGGTGAGAGGGGGTGAAAGCAAGAGGCTCTAATACAAAGGACTCTGATGGAGGGTGGTTGAGAGAGTACATAGAATTAGTGTTAGCTAAGAGGGCCGTGTCAAGGCTGAGTAATACAGCCCTGGGATATAGATTGTTGCTGGAGAAATTACTGGCAATAGGCTTTAATCTGGGGGCTGGAGTAGTATAGTCAATATGGTTGGGGCAGGATCTCTGGCCTGAAGGATGGCAATATGTGGGTATTGGTGAAAAGTGGGACTGAAGAGGATTGTGGACCTGGGGGATGGAGGCCAAGAAATAAATGCCCCTCAAATTCTGAGTGGTTTGGTAGAGAGTCTTATAGCAGAATGATATATTGAACTTCAGATCAGGACAATTAGTGACAGAAGGTATTTTTGAGTGTATGGAGTATATGGGAGTTGGGCAGAAAAGGGGATAGTACAGACCCCAGATTACTGGCTTGGGGAGTGCAGGGTTCTGGATGGCTTCTGGGAGGCAATAGGGAGACAATTGGATGGAGTTTACAGTGGCTGTAGAACTGGTCACTGGGAGGTATTGAAGAGGTAGATATTGGGGAGTATTGGTAATGAGTGGCTCACCTTAGGGTGGGCTCTTATAATCTGAGTAGGGTTGGTAAGTTACTGATAGACTGTATGGAGGAGAGCAGGGTAATGATAAAGAGAAAGAAAGAGGTAAGATGGAAGGAGTTGATAGTGGATATTTGTCAGATTGGTAGAAGGGGTGGGGCCCCTAAGGGGGCCACTATAGGAAGTTAGTAGTGATCATTTGTAATAAGAGTGGGGAAAGAGTATAGATTGTTGACAAGAGAGTGGTATTTGAGAGAGTATAGATGAGAGGGTGAGTAAATGTGGATATAGGATGGAGTAGAGTGGGGAGATGCTACTGGTATAGTATGAGGATATCTTCGATATTATAGATAGTTAATAAATGGGACTT
>RQIL01001444.1:0-23779 GCA_003951145.1 Jimgerdemannia lactiflua
TTTTTTTTTTATAAAAAAATCTGCAAAGTACATTGGTTTATTTACTTGACAGACCCCACTGGGTGTACAACTATGAGATAACTAACAAAGAAAGGATCGTAGCCTCAGGACACTCTACACCTAACCCCCCACTTGCTGGACACAACTCCAGCAGTTCAAGTCAAGTCACTCACTGGTCGTGACTCCAGCAGTTCAAGTACCTGATCAACAGATACCTACTCTAAGCAGCAAGACCTATCTTAAGCAAAAGGTGGTAGAGGCCTGGCTTTCACTCCCCCCCCCACCAGACAGCACTGAAGCCCCACTCTTGATCTGGGTCCCATCCCAGATCCTATTTGGTAGTCACTATAGAAGTTACATGGATGCGGGAACAGAAGAAAGCAGAGGTATACCAGAAAGGACCCACACCCCATGGGTCAGTAACACAGATGCTGGGATGCTGGTACCTATGGCCCGAATGAGACACCAGTCTTGAGAATCTTGTGGCTTGTTGACTTGCAGAATGTTGACTTGGGAACCAGTAGGAAAAAGGGGACAAACTGTCACATCAGTGATGTGTGACAGCTGGGTTGTTGACTTGGGAACCAATAGGAAAAAGGGAGAAAAGCCATCATGCCAGTGATGCATGATGGCTGAAGGTACTAGGGAAACTTGCTGGAGACATTGAGATAAGGAACAGAGACACTGAAACCCCTCCTCCTAAGAGGTGGTGCCTTGAAGATGTTGACATCAGATACACTTCTTGTTTGATATGGATCTTGAATGCTCAAACCCACCTGGCATCTGAAGGTCTGTACCAGTGACAGAGGCCTTGGCAGAATCTTGACAGGAACTTGGAAATGGAGCTAGCATGACGAATATTTGGCCAAAATGGATCCCAATGGTGTGAGGAGAGACTCTTAGGGATAGGGAACCCAGTACACCTATCAGGGCCCAGTGGTTATATATTGAAGTTGCCTTCAGAAGATTGATATTTTTCAAAAGGGTGGCTTAGCTGTAGAGCTTGGGAAAATGGTAGCAGAAAGAGAGTCCACCAATCTGACAGTATGTCAACTACTAGGCCCTCCCACCTTGCCATCTTCTCCTCCTTTGACATCCATATGCCCTCCTCAAATACTGTCTGCCAGTGACCTGCAAGCCCTACCCATATTGCCAATACCCACTCCAGCATGAGCCATTCATCACCAACACCCCCCAGTATTCTCCCCTTTAATACCTCCCAGTGACCAGTACCATGACTCCTGTAGCACCCACCCAATCTATCCCCCACTCCCTCCCAGAAACCATCCAGCACCTCACACTCTCCAAGCCAGTGTTCCAGGGTATGCACCACTCCTCCCTCCTGTCCTACTCCTTGATACTCCTCACACTCAAAGGTCCCCCATGGGACCAGATGACCTGACCTGAAGTTCAACATCACATTCTGCTTTAGTACCCTCCACCACACCACCCAGAACTTGGGTGGCAACCACTTCTTCATCTCTATACCCCAGGTCCACAGTTCTCTCCAGTCCCACTCCTTGCCAATCCCTGCTCACGGCCATCCCTCCAGCCAAAGGTCCTGCCCCAGACCACTCTGACTCTCCACTCTATCACCTAGGTCAAAGTCTATTACCAGCACTCCACCCAGCAGCAGTCTATGCCACTGCCACCCTCCTCCCCCCTGCTGCTCCACCACAGCATGGCCCTCCCACCTCATGCCAATTCTATGTACTCCCTCAGCCACCCCACACCAGAACCCCTATACTGGAGTCTTCAGCTATCTCTCCCCTCCACCAATATTGTATGGTCCCCAGAAGACCCCTGGAGGGCAAACCTCGCCTACCATACCTTCTACATAAGTGGGACCCATCTACCCCCTTTCAGCATCACTGCTCTCTTCAATCACCAAGCATATAAGCAATACAGATACTTCAGAAAATCCACCAGACCCAGGCCCTCCCTCTCCACTGGTGTCGCCAAGACCTCCCACTTAATCTAACTTTGGTGGCCAGCCCAGATCAACTCTCGTGCAAGTTTCAATAGTCTCTTGACCACTCATGCCGGAAAGTCCAAATGGTATACCAAATACCACAGCTTCAGTATCCAGTAAATTTTCAAGATAGTCACCCTATCAGTCAGAGAGATATGTTGCCCTCCCCAGCTCCTAAGCACATCACCCCACACTCCCACCTTGGCCTCCCATCAGGCCTTTGGCAGGACTGACCCATACACTGAGAGGATGATCCCCAGGTACTACATGGCCTCCCCAGGGGGGACAATTGTTCCAATAAAGTCCCCTCCAACCAGACCATTCCCCAAGACCATTGTTTCACACTTGTGCCAATTCAACTTCTGCCCAGAGTACTGTTCATACCATCCCACAGCCTTCTTAAGCTCCACCACATCTGCAATAGTACCCCAGCCCACCACTATATCATCTGCAAAGGCTCCCACTTTCCAGTTCATGCCTAGTACTATCAGCCCTTCAACTCTTCTTCTGACCCTATCCAACAATGACTCCAAAGACAAAGCATACAGAATGGGTGACAGGGGGTCTCCCTGAAGAACCCCCCACCCAAGAGGGAAGGCAGCTCTCCTGTGTCCATTCACCATGATTGCTGCCTGACTATCCTCCAGAAGGCGGACAATTGCATCCCCCAGCTCCTCTGGAATCCCAATCCTCTCCAGTACCTTCCTCAGTCAGACTTACTACACCCTATCATAGGCCTTCTCTTGGTCTAAGAAGACCAACCTGCCATCTACTCCAGCAGCCCTCACCCTCTCAATCACTCCATATACTCAAGCTGTGCCATCTCTAATCAACCATCCCCCCACAAAACCTTGCTGCTCTTCCTCCAGGACTTGCTGTGCTACTACTTGCAGTCTTGCCACCAACATCTTCATGACTAACTTCCTGTCCATATTCAAGAGCATGATTGGCTGCCAATTCTTCCAGTCCTCTCTCTGCCCCTTATCCTTATACAGAAGTGCCACCAGCCCCAGCTTCTGACCTGAACTTTTACACTAAAGACCTTGGACATTTCATCAACTACTGCTATATAATGACTCAGCAGCTCAAGATCAGATGGCTCTCTGGCATAACTATGAAATTGGCCACTACCTCTATAATGAAACTCAAGAAGATAACTAAGAAGACCTTTTGACTGAACTATTAACTACTAGCCAGCTGATCAAGAGTTCTTCACATTTATCAAATCTTCTACATGTATTCTGAGCTATAGTACACTTGTAAGGAGTAATTATCAGGAATATCATCCACTCTACTTAATTAGATAGAAGTCAAAGTAGCTGATTATATTAGCAACAACAATATTGCTGTGGGTAGTCAATAAATGTAACAGTTCTGGTTTCTTAAATGAGAAAGCAACTTAATTCTAGAGATTCAAAGTAGCTCAAAGAGTTACTAAAAGTTCAGAAAGATCTGGTGATTTCTGAGAGAAAAATATTCTGAGCTTTATTTGTGAGAACAGAGAGGATATTTATACAAGATCTGAAAGAAAGATCTGGAGGGATCTGAGAAATCAATGGAAATGCCAAGAAGAAAGTTCTCGGCAAAGATGATAAATAAAGTTCTGCAACATTCCATAAAGTTCTGTGACTAGCTAAGACTGGAACAGAAGTGACAAGAATGTTCTAGCTGTGGCTTAGTGCCAAGAGAGGATTTCTAATCATTCAGAAGATACTGGAAGGTTACATAAAGTACTAGAAACACAAAGAAAAGAAATAAACTATGCTAAAATGTTACATCTCCCTCTCCTTAAGAATCAATGTCCTCATTGAATTTGGAAGGTAACACAAGAAAATAAAACCAAAAGGAAAGACAAATAAAATATATCAGCTCATTGGCAAGGACCAGCCATCCTTGTATAAGACAAGGGCCAAAGTATCATCTCGATTGAATGAGAACTGGTTCGAACCTCATTAGTTACAGGGTTTATAGAGTTCTTCTGTGGATCTTATTGCTGATGCTGTATCCCTTAGAGTGCCCCAATACATAATGTACCTGATCAGTACAGTATGTCATCTACTATAGGAGAGAACCTCACAGGCAGTCAATGAGTTTCTTTTTACTCAAACTCTTAAATGTGATCTGGAGAGTTCTTGAGATTGGCAGCAGGTTCCCAGGTCGCATTGTATTCAGGGTAGCCCATCCACTTAACTAGATATTCTGTGTGATAGTATCAGACTCATTTGTCTAAGATTTTCTCAACTTCATACTCAATGTGATCTTCAACCATAACTGGTACTGAGGGCATTGGAATTTGCCCAGGGTAAGGGAGTGACTGGTTCTAGGCCTTGAGTTGTGACATATAAAATACTAGATGTATTCAAATGGTTGATGGTAGACTGAGATGGTAAGAGTAGGTAGAGACTTGCTCAGGGACCTTGAAGGGTCCAAGATACTTGAGTTGAAATTTGGCTGACTGGCAGTTAACTTGAGATTGAGCCTTGATGTTGTCAGCTTTGGGTAGAACTATATCTCCAATAGTGTAGATAACATTACGTCATTTCTTATCTGCATACTTAGCTTGATATTGCTGGGCCTTTTGCAGATTTGCAGTAGTGACCTTGAGAAGGGAATTCATTTTGTCAATAAGGTTCTGAGCAGTGGGGACTTGTGTATGACTGGATTGCTGGAATGAAACTAGGCTTACAGGGGTCTTGGGATTTTGACCATATAGTAACTGAAAAGGGGAAAGACCAGTAAATGATTGGACTACATTATTGAGGTGAACATAGCAATTTGAGTTCCAAGAGTCTTGAAGAGTTCTTGCCAGAAATGACTTGTAAATTTGGGGTTGTGGTCACTGACAATTACTTGGAGAAGTTTATATTGGCAGAAGATAAACTTGAAGAAGATTTTAGTAATTTCAGGGGCAGTGGTATTGGTTGTGATTGGCTCAGCAATTGTGATTTTGGTCAGATAGTTCATAAATATGATGATGGCATCATAGCCTGATTTGGTTTGTGGGAGTTGTACAATAAAGTCCATTTAGACTTGCTCAAATTTCTTGGTTAGAATTGGCAAATATTGAAGAAGACTGGCAGGCATTTGATTGCTTGACTTATTTCTTTGATAAAGATTACAGCTTTGAACATACTCCTTAATTACCTTGAGTATGTTGGGCCAGTAGTAGTCTCATTGAATGTTCTTGATGGTCTTCTTAGTTCCCAGATGACCAGCTAGTGGGGAGTCATAGTGTTCATGAAGAATCTTGTAACATAGCTCAGAGTTGGCAGGAATATAGACCTTGTCTTGATGGTATATGAGGTTGTTCTTGAAGGTGTACTTGTCTTTGAATTCCTTGGTGTCTTTTTATAGAACCAGAGAGTCTTGTTCATATGCTGTCTTGATCTGATTAAGGAATTCAGATGCCACAGTAACTTGTAAAATAGCTGCAAGGTCAGGCATTCTTGAGAGTACATCTGGTACAATCAGGGTTTTGCCAGGCTTGTAGATGATGTTCAGGGTAAAGGTCTGAAGTAACTGACTCCATTTAGCTTGTTGACAGAAAAGACTTGGTTGGGTGTTGATGTACTGAAGGGACCTGTAATCTGTGATCAATCAAACTCAACTCCTTCTAAGTAGTATCACCAGGTCTTGAGGATATGAATGATTGCCAGAAGTTTCTTTTCATGAGTAGCTAGCTTTTGTTCAGTAGGGGAAAATTTCATTGACTCAAATGCAATGGGTCTGTGTTCTTGTCCATCATCTTGAGGGATGACTGCACCAATTGTGAAGTTGGATACATCAATAATAATAGTGAATTTCAAGTTCAGGTCCATATTTCTAAGGACAGGTGCATGGGTCAGGTAGTTCTTGAGTTCTTGAAATGCTTGTTGACAGAAGGTGTCCCAGATGTAGGGAATATAGTGGTCAGAGTTGGTTTCCTTTTGCAGGAGGTTTGTCAAAGATTCTGCTATATCAGAGAAGTTCTTGACAAATCAGCAATAGTCTCCAGCTAGACCAAGAAAGGACCTAAGTTTAGTGAGACTTGCTGATACAGGCCACTATTCAATGGCTCATATTTTCCTTTTGTCTACTTGAATTTCTTTGGCTGATACAATGTGTTAAGGTATTCAACTTGACCTTTAAAGAACTCATACTTCTTGAGCTTTACATAAAGCTTGTGTTTGCAGAGGATCTTGAGGACTTGTTCAATATGTTTGAGATATTCTTCTTTAGTGCTATTGAAGATCAGGATGTCATCAATGTATATGAGTACAAAGATATAGAGCTGATCCTTGAAGACAGTCTGCATGAGGTCTTGGAAGGTTGCTGGCACATTATTGAGACCAAAGACCATAACCAGAAATTCATATAGTCCAAATGGTATCATAAATGCTGTCTTGGGTATATCTTTTAATTTGATGTGAATTTTGTGATATCCAGAAGTAAGGTCAATCTTGGTAAAGTATTTGGCATTTTTGAGAGTATTAAAGATTTGATCTATAAGTGGCAGTAGGTAATGATTCTCAACAGTAATCTTGTTGAGTGCAATGAGTTCATTGAGTTTCTTCTTGACTGCTTCAATTTCAAGTGGTGACATGCAGTGTATCTTCTTCTTAGGAATGGCTGTATCTGGTACCAGTTTGATTTCTTGATCATGGTCTCTTGAAGGTGGTAGACCTGGTAGCTTGTCTGGGAAGACATCCTTATATTTGTTCAGTAGAAACGTGACACTTTAGCTGATTGATAGCTTCTTGTCTTCTTTCTTGGGTTGGATCAGTACAACAAAGACACAGATAGCTTTCTTAGGACCTTCTTGAACTGAATTGCTGAAAGAGTTGCAATTGTGTTGAGATTACAGGTTACAACTCGATATAGCGCACTCGGTATAGATAATTTGTGGTGTAGTGGCGTTGGGGTGACATCATCAATAATCGTGTAAAAGCATG
The DNA here is from genome assembly GCA_003951145.1 of Jimgerdemannia lactiflua. Classification (NCBI taxonomy): domain Eukaryota; kingdom Fungi; phylum Mucoromycota; class Endogonomycetes; order Endogonales; family Endogonaceae; genus Jimgerdemannia; species Jimgerdemannia lactiflua. Next base: position 6,904 of record RQIL01001444.1, read on the forward strand.
TAACATTGGGTGATCAATAAACATCGCTCTTCTCTCTCCATCCTTCTATTCCTCCTAAGTTTACAACAAAGGTTATGAGCCCCAGTTAGTAGATAATATACACACCTCTTTAGTATATGCTACACTACAATGTATGAAGATGTCAAACCTAGGAAGCCCAAGCTCAAGTGCTGTGACACCAAGCCTGGCAAGTAACACAAGTGGAACAGGTATCGGTGTGGGTACCACAGTCCCTCCGGTGGTGGCTATGACGACAAGAAGGACGATTCCTATCTTCGATGGTAAGGATTATGCCATATGGGCATATCATATGAGGAATCTCTTGGAGGAATGTGGTCTAGAGAACTATTGGAAGCCACAGGTGCAAGTAACAAGATACGACCCAGCGAAGGTTCGCAAGGCATTAAGGGAGATCACATTCACTCTATCGAATGAGCAAATGAAACTTGTTATGAATACTACAATGGCAAATGAAGCCTGGGAGACTCTATGTGATCACCATCAACAAGCATTTGCATCCAACAGGTTCCACATGAAGGGACAATTATTTACTTTATGGATGAAGCCCAAGGAGAGCATTTAAGAATATGCCAACCGCATCAATGATCTGACGAATCAGGTGAACTCACTTTCTATGCTGGTGAACCTTATCAGAGAGGAAGACAAGGTCCTGGCCCTTAAACGAGGCCTCCCAGACATGTATAACGTAGTCATATCTGCTATGTGGGAATCTGATAAGCTTTTGGATACAAGCATGTTATCACGAGTCTATTAAACAATGAATTAAGGCACAACAATGGCGCAAACGAAGACTATGACAAGAAAGCATTCTATGGTGCACATGGTTGAGGCAAAGGAAAGCCAAGCAAAGGACAAGGTCAACGTGATGGACAACGAGATAGTCAATGTGCCAAATTTGGCAGTAAGTACTTCTACTGTGATAAGCCTGGACATCGCGTCCAAGACTGCAATCTAAAGAAGAAAGAAAAGAGAGACCAATGTGGTCAGGTGAATGTTGTGGACACCAACAATCAGAGCAGCAACAGAATGTTCTTCGCGGAGGCGGAGAGCTGCCAACATGCAAATGTAAGCATGAGCGCTAATGTGTACAGTGAAGAAGTTTGGCTCATGGACTCCAGTGCAATGCAACATATGATGGCGCACCATGAGTGGTTCTCTACATACGAGAAGTTTGAACATCCTGTATCTATCAAACTAGGTGACAACAATGTGATCTACGCTCAGGGCAAAGGAAATGTTGGTATACACCTGCATGGAAAGGTCAAAGAACTCTCAGGCACTTTTGCAGACGTACTATATGCTCCGGATATAGGCAAAAATCTCTTCTCGATAGGACGAATGATGGCCTGAGGAGACAAAGGAGCAAACATACGCCCAAATGGAGTAACGGTAATCGATCTAAAGAACAATAAGGAATTAATGTATGTGTCGAAAAGAGGAAATCTTTATGCAATCGATGGCACGCTGAACGGTACATCAGCACACTCCACAATGACAAACAACACCTGGCATGTATGGCATGAACGGTTAGGACACATTGGCCAAACAAGCTTAGAATGGATGATGAGAAATAGCTTAGTGAAAGAATTGCTGAACTGTACATCTCCGAATTTCTTTTGCGATGACTGTGCAGCGAATAAGGCTTCTCGAAGGTCTTTTCAGGAACGGACGAAGTGAGCAAATGGTATACTCAATCTTATACTTATGGACATCTGTGGTCCCATGCATACATCATCACATTCCGGGAAGAAGTATTTCATTACTTTCATAGACGACTATACTTGTAAGGCTCACATATACTTCCTCTCAGCAAAGAGTGAAGCATTCGAAAAATTCAAAGAATTCAAGATGAGCATGGAGAACGATACGAAATATCGGATAGGGATACTACACTCGGATAATGGAACAGAATATATAAACAAGTCCTTCAAACAATTCTTAAAAGAGCATGGAATATAACATACTAGAATGGTTCCCTATACTCCACAAAAAACAGTGTGGCAGAATGATTCAATTGAACAATCATCGAGATGGCCTGAATGATGATGAATGCAGCTGGTTTGCCGCAATCCTTCTGGGCCGAAGCATTGAATACAGTGGTATGCATACACAATCGATGCATTTCTTGAGCCTTAAGTAAAGAAAGTGACATACAGTCTAAGGATAATAACCTCACACCTGAAGAACTGTGGAGCAGATCCAAGCCCGATGTCTCACACTTACAGACATTTGGAAGCGAGGCTTACATATTGGATAAAGGTGGAAATAGAGGAAAATTCGAGCCTAAAGCAGATAAGCATATATTCCTTGGATATGATGGATCAGCATATAGGTTGTGGAACATGCAAAAGTACAGTATAGTCATCTCTCGTGACGTTCAGTTCAAAGAGAAAGCAAAGGAAATTCATGTGGAAATTCCTATACCTGTAATCAATCCAATGGTGAGTGGACCTACACTGACGGTGAACACAACTACACCAATGATCCCGGCAACAATGGTACAACCTATGCCTATGAAATTAACAGCGCAAGTAACTATGAGACCCCCTGAACCGAGAATTATGGAGATTTCGGATAACGAAGAGGACATCTCTCCAAAGGATAAGAAAAAGTGCAAATCTGGGATGGATAACAAAATCCAAGCAGATCTGGGAAGTTACTGAGACCCACCCAAGTCATCTCGTTGCAAACAACATCACATGAACTATGCCTGCAAATGTGCTTACATAGCAATGACCAGTGAGCCGGCACACTACGACGAAGCCATTCATTCGAATAATAAAAAGGAGTGGAAAAAGGCTATGGATGAGGAGTATAATTCACTCATTGAGAATGACATGTGGGATTTGGTCTCTCTTCCGGCAAATCGGCAAGCCATAGGATCCCGATGGGTGTATAAGATAAAACACGATAGCAATGGCAGCATAGAATGATATAAGGCCCGATTTGTGGCAAAGAGGTATTCACAAGACTTTGGGGTCAACTATGATAAGACCTTTTCTCCGGTATTTAAGCTTACTTCACTTAGAATACTTCTTGCGATTGGAGCCAAGTATGACTATGAGATACATCAAATGGACGTTAAGACAGCCTTCCTAAATGGAGACATGGATACTGAACTATACATTCTTCAACCACAAGGATATGAACTCTACCATAATGAGAAGGAGTTAGTATGCAGACTATGCAAAGGCCTCTACAGTATAAAACAGGCAGTGAGGCTATGGAATCGAAAGATCGATGATTATCTCATAGAAGAGAACAGATTCAAATGATGCAAAGCAGACCCATGCATATACACTTGTCATACATCCTCAGAAACGGTGTACCTGGGAATTTGGGTCAATGATATCATTCTGGTTGGGATGACAAGTGAGATCAATGAAGTAAAGGCGGCACTATGCAAGAAGTTCAAGATGACAGATTTGGGTGACGCGTCTTTCCTTTTGGGGATATCCATCATACATAACAGGAGCATGCATACTATACATCCAAGCCAAGAAGCCTACATTCAGACAATACTCGAGCGATTCAGAATGAGCAAGTGTAAGCCAGCTGGAACACTGATGGAGATGTCTGTGAGATTAAAGATGTTTGATACACCTGACGACAATGATATTCCCTATCAACAAGTGGTAGGATCCCTTATATATCTAATGCTCAAGACGAGATCCGACCTATCATATGCAATCAACAAAGTGGCGCAATACACATCATGCTACGACAACTCACATTGGATGGCAATCAAGCGCATATTCAGGTACATTAAAGGCACAAGGAGCTATATGCTCAATTTGGGTGATAAAGGAGTAAGCAGGAGTACCTTTATGGTAAGCCTTTCCGGCATGTGTGATGCTGATTGGGCTGGAGACTTGGATGATAGAAGGTCTACAACAGGATACTTCTTCTATCTCAATGACGGTGGAGCCTTTTCGTGGCAAACACATAAGCAATCATCAGTGGTGACGTCATCTACGCAAGCAGAATATCAAGCATTGTCAATGGCGACGAAGGAGGCTATCTGGCTTTGTGAACTACTAAAGGATATGGGATTCACTCAAGGATCTACAACTATACGACAGGACAACCAATCCACCATTGCTTTGGCAAAGAACCCTACACATCATGTAAGGACCAAGCATATTGATATACAGCACCATTACATACGAGAATACATTGAAAACAAGGCTATATGCCTGCTATATATCCCTACTGAGCAAATGGTGGCAGATTCATTAACAAAGGCCCTTCCAAAGGCAAAGTTCGATTTCTGCATGCAAGGAATGGGTATAATGATGAGCGACGAGCAAATAATGGCGAATGATGGGTAAAACTAAATATTATGGCGAAACGACAGGTAGAATGAGTGTTACGGCAAATATTTGTGACAGGAACCTATAACATTGCTCAGGATTTCCATTTTTCACTACTTCTCTTACCTATTTTTATGCTTATAAGCAGGGAATTTCGACCTTTTTCAGTCATCTAGATAGCATCTCATTGATAATGTTTTGTTTGCATTCTTTATCTTGTTGAGTGGGATTGTTGAGATTATAGACTACAACTTGATATAGTACACTTGATATAGATAATTTGTGGTGCAGTGGTGTTGGAGTGACATCATCAATAATCGTGTAAAAGCACATAACATTGGGTGATCAATAAACATCGCTCTTCTCTCTCCATCCTTCTATTCCTCCTAAGTTCACAACAAATTGGGGTTTTCATCTGAGTCTTGTCTGGCTTATTGTAATATTGACTCTATCTTAAATTAGAGTAATCTCATTCTTAGTCCAGTCAATGTGTGGGTTGTATTGTATATGCCAGGGCTTGCCCAGGATCATGTCATAGTCTCTTAGAGGTGCCACTCCAAAATCTAGATGTTCTCAATACTTCTGAATCTTCAGGGGAAGTTTGGTGGCAATTGAGTCAATTGGTAGAGTGGTGCCATCAGCAGTAATAACTCTAACATTCTTGCTGGCTGGCTTGGTGACTTCCTTGATAGCAGGTAGAGTGGCTTGTTCTAAAATGTGCTGTGCAATTCTATCACCTTCATTGACAGTATAGGTTGGTCCTTGGGGTTGACTGATAGGACCTGCATTTCTCCTCGGAAGTCAGGATCAATGACTTCAGTATCAACATCCAATGAGTGCTTGACACTGTGACCAGATCTTGGTGCAATTCTTGCATAATGTTCCTTGGGTATTTCAACTGCAAGGCCAGTTGGAAGAGCCTTCTTTCATGGGCAGGAATAGTGACTTATTGTATAGATTGAAGGTTCAAACCAATGGCTTCTTCTAACTGTGTTTAAGGAATCTGGGCCTTGGAGTTGACTTGCATGAAATTGAGTACAACTTCTTGTTTGACTTGGTGACCTTGAGTGTCTTTGGACAGGACAAGGATCCTCTTGGGTTCAGTAGTCTTCTTAGGACATTTTTTAGTAATGTGGCCAGGCTGTTAGCAAAAAAAGCAGGCTTTAGTCTTCTTGAGGCACTCCTTTTCCTCAGGTGTAAGCTTGTTCTTCTTGTTCTTATTGATGGTGTCTAGATCCATGGGGGCAGGTCCAACAGTTCTGACTTTGGTTTCCTCCCTTCTGTTGTTATTGTTGAATGGTGATCTCTTCTGCTTAAAGAGGTTACTATAGGTAATGACATCGAACCTATCAGTAATTTTCATTACATTATCTAGGTCTTTGGGTTCTTCTTCTTCAATATAAATGCAGGTTTGTCCTTTGAGACCTCAGATGTACTTGTCAACCTTCTTGTCTTCAGTGACATGAGATAGCTCTAGTAGGATAGATAGGAATTGGGTATTATATGCTTGTACAAACTTGAGTTGTTTGACATTTGCTAGGTGGTCTTGTGCAGTCTTTGTGCTATGGACAGGTTTGAATTGGCCTTGAATAGCATCTGAGAATTCACTCCAGACCTTGATTCAGTTAGAGAATCTTGTGTTCTGGATATGGTTTTATTACCAGATTGCAGTATTCTCTCAGAAGAGTGTGGTGGCAATTTGGACTAGTACTGCTTCATCCAAATTGGTCAGTTCTCCATACTGCTCCAATTGGAAAAGCCAAGCATTGGTAGATAGTCCTTCTCTTTGGCCATCAAAGGTGTCTGGCTTCTGAGGCTTGATGGTGACTATGGTTGGAGATATTATTATAGGTACAGATATAGACTGTGCAGGAGCTTTGCCCTTCTTTTTGTCCAGACATTCTTGAAGTTGAGAAATCTGAGCCAGTGTAGTATGCAACAGGCTTTCCAGAGTCCCAGATGACTGAGTAGGAATTGACTGTTCCTTCTCTTCTTCTTATTAAATGTAGGGAGTATTCTGTGGGATGTAGGTATTATTGGAGTTATTGTCCCAGGTATTGGCATTGGGGTCTATGGACATAGTGTTGTGACTAGTTCTTGAAGAGTTTTTTGAGAGGTTTCTTATTTAGGCAAGGTGTAACTTAACTGCTGCTATCAAGTGTAACAGTTCTAGTTTCTTGAATAAGGAAGCCACTTAATTCTAGAGGTTCAAAGTAGCTCAAAGAGTTATTAAGAGTTCAGAAAGATCTTGTAATTTCTGAGAGAAAAATACTGTGAGCTTTATTTATGAGAATATAGAGGATATTTATACAAGATCTGAAAGAAAGATCTGGAAGAATCTGAGAAATCAATGGAAATTCCAAGAAGAAAGTTCTCAGCAAAGATGATAAATAAAGTTCTGCAATGTTCCATAAAGTTCCATGACTAGCTAAGACTAGAACAGAAGTGATAAGAATGTTCTAGCTGTAGCTTAGTGCCAAGAGAGGATTTCTAATTATTCAAAAGATACTGGAAGGTTATGGAAAGTACTAGAAAGACAAAGAAAAGAAATAAACTATGCTAAAATATTACAACAAACCAAACTCACTCTACCAGGCTTTCACACTATACCTCTTTAAGACAATCACCAAGGTCACCTTATGAGCCTTATGGAAATCTTTGAAAAACTATTCATTACTATCAAAACACCTACTAGAGCTATCCCAACTATCCACTATCCTATCAGCCATACCTCATACCACATTATTTAGAAGCTGAACCAAGAATCCCAAGAAGTCCCCATTTAAGAGAAAGAAGAACTCCAAGACCCTATCTCTGAAACAGCCATCATTGATACATTGATACTGAAACTGACAAATCCTCAAAAGAAGAAGAACAGCAAAGAATTTATCAGTCTTCTGTCAACATCCAAGCAGTACAAGAATTGAAGAATATTATTGAAGATGATTGGCCACCATTCTACCCCCTCACCTCTTGGCTAATACTCTCCTCTTTTGAAAAGTAAAATGATGAAGTCACAGCCCAACAAGATGATATGCTTGCCACTGATGAAGAGTACTACACTATTTAAAATAAGGATCAGCACTCTTTGTCATTGGTGAATACTCCCATACTATATCTGACTAGCCAATATTCTTTGCCAGCAGTGCTGCACAAAGGTATTCTAGTTTTACCTGATTTAGTTAGTTTGTGCCACCCCACACAAGTGTGTTATAGTTTAACTGAATATAGAATAGCCCTTCCTCATTACCTAAACATTCTTTGACACTGGCAAACAGAGTGTTACAAGCTTACCCCCATTAGTGTAGTCTTTGCCACTAGTGCATTGCCACTGGCAAATAAATAGCAATAACTCAGTCCTTGCCACTATGGCATAGCAGAAACATGTATAAATACTCAGAGACAAAGTGTGAATAAACCTCAGTCTGAAAGTGTTTAGTCTAACAGTCAGAAAGTTAGTAAAACACATTGCCTCCAAGAGACCAGAATTTAGAGAACAAGATAAGTAGAGCATCGAAGCTCGGAAGTTTGAGTTGAAGAATTACTCTTGCCACAGACCCCGCATTCAGAGATACTGCCACAAAAATCGCATCGACCCAGCCGCATCACGGACCACGCACTCAAGATTCAAGTCAGCGAGTCCATTGGTTTAACAGCCAACTTAAGTTCTGAAAGACAAGAGAAGTCGAGTGTAAGAACTTTGGGAAAGAAGACCGCCGCCACGTAACGGAAACCGCCGCGCATTCAAGCTGTGCACTCAAGGAACTCAAGAACCCGCCAGGAAATAAGGCTTAAGATACCTAGCCTTAGGATACCAGAACGATCGCCAGAAATCCGCCCTCAAGTTAACAAGCAATCGAATGTATCACATGAACAATTCCCGTCTCCCGCCACGTTAACCTACCCGCTTGCACAATTCAAGACCACGGAAATCGGAAATAAGACCCTGGACCGCATATCCCAGTTACAAGACCCAAGAATCCGCTAGGAACCCCAAGCTAACGAGCTATCGACCGACCTACGAGCAATTGAGCCATCAACCTGAACTCCCGCTATCGACCTACCGCACCGCAATCAACGTTATCGACCCACCGACCTGAACGACGCAATCGACACACGATTCCAACGATCGTCACGTGACCCGAGACTCGATATGACCTCGAAAGACGTATATAATGAGACCGTGCTTTACGAGTTGCGCATTGAGCCGTGCAGAAGCAATTAAACATACAAATCGCACGCCACAATATATTATACCAATGTTTTTAACCACATGCACTCCATACATACATCTCCAATATATTAAAGTGGTGCTGACTTTATGAAACCAACAAATGTCATTACACACACCTATCAGAAACACACTCAATAATTATCATAATAAACACATCTAATGCCATGACCAATGCCTTCGACCCACCTCCTACTCTTAATCTATCCAACCCCCTGCACCTCAACTCGTACCTCCTGGAGCGGCAGGCGCCCGCGCCCCCAAAGAACACCATCCAGCCTTCCTTCCTTGCAACTCGTCTCTACCCAGCTGTAAACAGTGCCCTTGCGCAACCCGCGTGTCAGGTCTAGGTCTCACAGAAGATGACACTCGACAAACTCGCCGATTATCGCATCTAAAGGGAGTGTCAAAGATGTGTATTCGGTGTAGTGGAAAATGTCGCGGAAGGAGGTGTGGCTGGGCTGGTGGCGATGGGGGAAAAGTTGAAGGGAGTCGGAGATGGCGGGGTCAGAGGAGGGAATATCCAAGGAGATTGTGGGTCTAAGGGACAATGAGCGGTCGAAAACATCTGTCGAGTTATCATATGACCTCAAATACAGGAACACAGTCCTCGCGCGATACCTAAATACTTATTTTCTTTTCCCCCTGTATCCATCTCCACCGTCAACACACACGCCAAACAAAATAGTATGTGTATCTATGATAAAACATAACCCTCGCTTACCCTGATACGAAGAGCTCTGACAGCCCACTCCTCGTCAAGATGGTCTCATTTCAGTACGAGGGTGCGAGCATGGAGAGGACAATGACCTTGTTGGCGACAGGGCGGGGAATCAGCGACAGATGGTGCAAGTACCCGACCCTGCCACCTTAGCACCCACCAGCATCTGACATAGGTCCTCTGAAAGGCTGTCCTGGTCCACCCAGTCATACCTGGCATCAAATCTTTAAAAAGTGGTCGGTAAGGGAGTACTCACATATAGAGATGGAGGCGTCATTGTAATGCGCTTTGAACCACCGCTCCCACAGAGTTCGTGGCCGTGTTTGCGCTGAGGCGACTCGTGAGGGCAGAGATGAAGTCGTGGCGCGCGGCAAGGTGCAGGAGATAATCCGGCAGGAAGTGGTTGATGGCGGAGGAGGTAGGTTGTGTGGACAAGGGTTACAGATGGCCAAGGTTAGGGTTAGGAATAAAGTTCTTTATTAACCGACATTTGAAACACTTTGCACTTGATACTTACACAAACATGAAAACACTGCTCACAACCCAGACTGCGCTGAATCTCGAAGGTATTTTTGAACAGATTGAACTGTTGATTGCAGCTATCTGACGAGTTCCAACTGGTGATTCTGTGCGTATTTGCTCATCCATCTGTTCAATTCAGGCGGGAGTATTGACGCTGAGGGTGTAATCGCGCTAGCCGAGTCTCTGAAGCAGAACACGACACTTACCGAGCTGAATCTCTCCTGTATGTCGGAAATCAGTGTGTGGCTGTTTGAATGTGGGTGATTCCATCCAGCTGACCTGTGCGTATTTGTGCATTTTGCAGGGAATAGTATCAAAGATGAGAGTGCCCGTGCTCTGGCTGAGTCTCTGAAGCAGAACACGACCCTTACCCAGCTGAATCTCGGAGGTATGTCGGGACTGCTTGAATATGGGTGATTCGATCCAGCTGACCTGTGCGTATTTGTGCATTTTGCAGGAAATAGCATCAAAGATGAGGGTGCCCGTGCTCTGGCCAAGTCTCTGAAGCAGAACACGACCCTTACACAGCTGAATCTCGGAGGTATGTTGGAAATCAGTGTGTGACTGTTTGAATGTGGGTGATTCGATCCAGCTGACCTGTGCGTATTTGTGCATTTTGCAGGGAATAGCATGAAAGATGGGGGTGCCCGTGCTCTGGCCGAGTCTCTGAAGCAGAACGCGACCTGTATGTCGGAAATCAGTGTGTGACTGTTTGAATGTGGGTGATTCGATCCAGCTGACCATGCGAATTTGTGCATTTTGCAGGGAATAGCATCAAAGATGAGGGTGCCCGTTCTCTGGCCGAGTCTCTGAAGCAGAACACGCCCCTTACCCAGCTGAATCTCGGAGGTATGTCGGAAATCAGTGTGTGACTGTTTGAATGTGGGTGATTCGATCCAGCTGACTTGTGCATATTCATTTAGATAACTCTATCGGCGCTGAGGGTGCCCGTGCTCTGGCCGAGTCTCTGAAGAAGAACATGACCCTTACCCAGCTGAATCTCTCCTGTATGTCGGAAATCAGTGTGTGACTGTTTGAATGTGGGTGATTCGATCCATGTGTTTATCAACCATCCTCTGTTCATCTTTAGAAAACAACATTGATAATGAGATTATCAATGCAATAGATAAGGATTTGAAACAAAATGAGACTTCGACTAAGCCAAATATTAATGGTATGTCAAAATTATTGAACAGTTGTCTGCAGTTGTGAGATATTATCAGAGCATGCTTTGTCATGGGTTTGAGCTGCACGTTTTACATTTATTAAAATTTGTTTCCAAGGTTGGTAGTCCTGCAATCATAAAAGATTAAGCTAATATTTTTAATTCTGAACCTTTTCAAACTTCTGGGGGTATATCTATCAAGTTGGGCAAACCAGTCAGGATTTAGTCGCAGTACGCCAGAGGTTGAAACAACAGCTCGAACAAAATCTGAAAAAAGGCCGTACTGACAAGCCGGATGCAGCCAGGACTCACTGGTTCGCCCACCGATATATTCCTAAACGTGCTCCACCTATCATAGATGACGATCACAATACTCCAGGCAGCAACAATCCGCAGTGGAAGGTCAGTTCAACTTCAACCAATACCACGGAAACCGCAAAACTCGCATATGGCAGTGTTATTATGGAAGAATCAGAACCACAGATTCAATCCAATGAAGCCGAGCCATATGTCTGGATTATCAATGCCTTGGCTACGGAGACCATTCGTGAAATACCCTATGAAGATCTTGTAAAAATTGGTATAATTGGCCGTGGTATCTACGGGACAGTATACAGGGCTAGTTGGAAAGGACACGAATCACCATTTGTTGCTGTCAAGGATTTCTTGGATTTGAGTGACATGGTTCATGATGTTCAAGTTTTTATAACAATGGGAGAACATGTTCATATTATCCAGTTTTATGGTATCACAAAGTAAGTCATATTATTTTCATTTTAGGAAGAGGTATATTGTTGATATCAATTATTAATATTTTCGTTATTCTATATAGGAATTCTGAAACAAAGAAATATGAAATTATTTTGGAATATGCGGAGAGGGGAAATATGCATGACTTCTGGGATGTAAAAAAAAATATTTCGCTACCATGGTTAGCAAGAATAAAAATGGCATATGATTTGACATGTGGATTGCAGCATATGTATGCCAAAGGAATTGTACATTGAGGTATTTGCATTTTTCTATTTATTGCTCTAGACATTTAGAATAATTCTCATTACTTTATATAGTGACAAAATATTATATTTTATTAGGGTTGGATTGTGAGAATGTTCTCATTCACAAAGATGGCTCAGTGGCACTAACTGGCTTCCGTCTGAGTGGATTCAGCAGTTCAATGACAAACATTTGCATCCAGGAGTAGCTGGACTATTTAGATGGAGTACAAGTGGATTTCGAGAAGAGTGACATATATAGCCTTGGAATTTTGTTATGGGAGATTTTATATGAGAAGTGTGCCTTTGAGGACAACTATAATCCAGACCTCCTTGAAAATATCATGAATGGCCTCTGACCAGGAATAGACACAGAGACTGTATTACCAATGAAAAATGTCCTATTTGATTACATTGGACTCTATGAGGTATGTTGGGATACCAACATGCTTGTTTGGCCTCCAATAGATGCTGTGGTATCCAGGTTGCGAAATCTGAAGTCCACAAAAGAAGATTGTGAGTTCAACTGGGAACTATTGGAGAGCATCTGGCTAGGTCCAGAAGACCAAGGAAAAACAGGTTTGTGTAATGAATTTATTCCATTATTTAATTTCTGCAGTTGATTCGCATTGGTTATTCAATGTATCTTTTGCTACATATGACAGGAATTGATATCAACAAAGAGCTGGAGCAACTGGGGTTGGACATCATTGCTTTTGAAAATCTGTCCTTCACTTAAAAGAATGCTTGCAGGGGTAGATTTGCAGACATCCACATGGGTGTTTTGAGCGAAAAAAATATAAAAGTTGAAGTAGCTGTCAAAGTGCAACTGAAACATGCAACAGATATAATACAAGAAGTGCACATTCTCAAGATAGTGACAGGTCGTTCGAATATTGTTCAATTTTATGGTATTACTAAGTAATTATATCTGGTGAAATTCATGTGATCAAAATATAATATTACAAAGATATAAAAGTCTGATGTGTTTGATTTTTTTATTTATTTATTAGAGATGTTGCTTTGAACAATTATATTATCATGTGTATGGCTCATTCATGTCTTCATAAATATATTCATTGTAACAAGGCATTTTATGGAAAGCCATGGGCTGAAAAGATCAAAATTGCATTGGATATTATGCAAGGGTTACAATTCCTTCACCAACACCACATCATTCACTGCGACTTGTATAGTGGCAATATCCTGATAGATAATGTAAGTATACATCACAAATATCTCATATTCCATTAGCTGAAATCAGATATTCATTTCCTATTACAAATTCTTACAGGATGGGTCTGCCCATCTCACCGACTTTGGGCTGAGCTGAATGTTTGAGGAGGTGCAGCGTCTGGAATTCCAAATCAAGATCTACGGCCAGCTTGCATACATTGCTTCTGAACTCTGGAAGAAACCACCCCCACCATACAACTTCTTGTATGATATTTTTGGTTTTGGTGTCTTGTGTTGGGAGATTGTGTCATCCAAATATCCAGGCAGCAATGAGAGAGCAGTCAACCCCAACCATTTGAAGTCTCTGCCGCTGTGTCCCAGCCCTGAATACCAAAACCTGTACTGATGTTGTGGATCAGCACAGCCAAAGGAGTGACCTGAAATGGAAGAGATTGTCAATACTCTAAAATCGGTATATGAACAGCTTCTTTTGCACCCTGCTTGTGACATCACTATGGCCCCATGTATCATAGAGAATATGATTCTAGATAGTATGTGCCAGAATTTGGATGGCGTAGTCAATATGTCTTCATTGGTGTTGGAATCTTCGACAATGGAGGCTACAATGTTGGACAATGCATGCCAGAATTCCAATAGACAGGTTGAGATGTTTTGGTCAACTTCAGTGGTTGTGCACAAGCTGTTTGTCCAGCATGATCAATTTGTCTCTTCTATGGCAGCAACCGAATGGTGCTCAATAAAGGAGGATGTATTAGTCAGTATGATGCAGCATAATTTGAACACTTTATCCACATCAGGGTTGTTAGCAGGGAATAGTCATTACTCCGAAAATAGGAAAAAAAAAACAAATGAAAAACTCAGTGTTTGGAAAATTTACAGAGCAACAAGAATAAGGTGTTTATTTTGTAGTTTCTCCTTCTTTCCCATTTATTTCGGCTTCATTGTTAAAATATTTCATAACCTCACTTTGGTTTAAGGTAGTACTAAAAGTTTTTTATTTTTCACTCAATTTATTTTTCGCCAATTGGTGTACTTTGAGATGGTGTATTATTAAACTATCTGCAGTTTCAGCTTAATGTGCTTCAGTGTTCTACTTCATTTATGTGTGATGTATGTATGCTGCCCAATAAATGTGTCCATGCAACGATATCCTATTGCCAACATGATACACAAACTACGATCATTCAAAGAAATTGTTCATGTTTAGCCCAGAAGTCGCTATTTTGAAATAGAAGATACAAGTTTTCCCAAATTCCTTCTAAGAGAGAATTTCAAATCCATCATCATAATGACACTTCCACAGGCTTTGAATTGTGGGTTTATCTGAAAATAGATAAACTAGGTGCAATTAAATATATTTGTACCTATACTAATGGCTAATCTACCCAGATATATTAGTGCTTGAATGAGATGATAACATTACCAGAATCTAAGTAATTTGCTACTTTGGCTTGAGACATGGTTTCTACATAAAGAAATAAAGAAGGAACATATAGTCACAAACAATACCACCAAAGGCAATCAAAGCCAAAGTGTTGCAATCCACTAAAAAACATCACCAAAATCGAAATTAGAGTCCACTCTCTGAGAAAATCAAATTAAAACCATAACTGCCAGTCATAATCAATATGTAAAGCATCAAGAAAGGATCTATTGAGGCCAAAATCAAACCTGCAGAATAAATTACTTCAATGCATACAATCCTCAATGAACTTAGGTGATTCAGATTGTCCAGTTGAGTTCAATTATTCCCCATAAGATAGTGAACTTCAACAAAAGCTTCTCTTGTAGCATGGAACTGCTATTCATCTTGCTACTTATTTATATACCCTCCTCTAAACTATAAAAAAAATGATATTTTTAATAGTACCCCAGATCTTATAATAGTAATCTAATTATCCAAAATAAATAATAAAATAAATACAAAGTTGATATTGACAAATTTAGAATAACTGATAAAAACACTATCTAGCAGAGTTGTTTCATGAGCTAAAGTAACTATGATGGCTTAGATACTGTAATAATTTCTCTTCCCACATTTTCTTCATCATCAAAGGTATTACTAATACCAGATATCCACCATTCTTACACATGCACTCCTATTATATTCATCCCAAAAAGAGAAAACGAAGAAAAAAAAACCTCTCTCAGTATAAATTTGCACACCATTTTATAATCTACAAAAAAATGAAATGACAGAACAAATAAACCAGACCATTAAGAAAGAACATATCAAGATTAATCCTACTAATTGGGATTTCAGCTTATCTAAAATCCTATGGGAAATCCAAAATATCTCTGCCGCTTCAACCAAACAAAAGCTCTTTGAAATGATTTTATCTAAGAAGACCAGAACTGCTGATCATGAGAATCTCAGAAAACTTCATAATAAAGAAGATCAGCTGTGAAATGAAGTCTGAAATCAGATTATCAAAGCCCAGGAAAAATAAAAAAGTATTATGACCAAAAGTATAAGAATCAGAAAATCAAGATTGGTAATCAAGTTCTAGTTTGGAGAGGCATGATTAAGACAAATATTGCAACTAAACAGAAACTGAAATGGAAAGGATGTTATCTTGTATATAATATCAGAAAAATCAGTATCTATATAAGAAGTATGGATGAATATATCTTGAGAATACCAGTTCACATCAATTTACTCAAGATATATCTATATAATCCATTATCCAGAGGATAGACCAATGCCTTCAGACCCTCATTCTTAGCTCTTTTGAAGCTCTGCCAATTCTCTTCTCAGTTCTGCCAACTTGAAGAATCTCTAATATAATTGATCCAGAAGTATCAAGAGAACCTTTTGATTGCTCAGAGATTACTACAGATCTACCATCTGTAGGCCTTCTATAATATTGGACAACTATTGTAAGAATAACTATATAGGAGGCCTAGCTGACATAATCTGCTGAGAAGCTAGAACATACTTTGTATAAATAAAATATAGGAGCTCTAGTATAAGTCAGATTAAATGAGAGGTATTGTCAATATTAGTTAAAAGAGGAGGTCTGGGTCTAATGGACTTTCAAAAAAGAATGCACTGTCTCTAAGCTTAGTAGTTGAGAAGAGCAGTAAAGTTGAAAGGAGGTGAGTGGGTTTCCCTAATGCTGAAAGTATGAGAGGCACAGTATACCCTCTGAAGTTCTTCTGAGAACTTACTTGTAGTAGTGAATAAGGGAGGAGAAGCTGATAGCTGTGATATAGGAGATTCTAGTAGAGAGTAATAGATAGAGTATATAGAATTGATATTAAATATATAGAAGAGTCATATTGGGAAGGTACTGTGGAGCCTAGGGATGTAGCAGTAGTATAAGTTGTTACTGGGGAGCTCATTAGTGATAGAATTTAATATGAGAGTTAAACTAGAGAGTCAATATAGAACTGGGCAGGATCTCTGACCAGAATATTGATAATGTATGGAGATTAGTAAGAAGTGGGACTGAAGGAGACTGTGGACTTGGGGGATGGAAATAAAGAAGTGAATTCTCCTCAAATTTTGAGTGGTCTGGTAGTGGGTGTTGAGGCAGAATATTATGTAAAATCTCTGGTCAGGACATTTGATTGTTGGTGGTATCTTTGAGTGTGAGGAGTATATAGAAGTTGGGCAGGAGGGAGGGATAGTATAGACCTCAGAATATTGGATAGGGGAGTGCAAAGTTCTTAATAGTTTCTGGAAGAAGATAGAGAGTTGTCTGGGGG
>RQIL01001455.1:0-13669 GCA_003951145.1 Jimgerdemannia lactiflua
AAAATCCCCAAGTACCGCACTGCCTCCCCAGGGGGGACAATTGTTCCAATAATGTCCCCTCCCACCAGCCCATTCCCCAAGACCATTGTTTCACACTTATGCCAGTTCAGCTTCTGCCCAGAACACCGCTCATACCATCCTACAGCCTCCTTAAGCTCCTTGATATCTGCAATGGTACCCAGGCCCACCACCATATCATCAGCAAAGGCTCCCACTTTCCAGTTCACCCCTAGTACCATCAGCCCTTCAACTCTCCTCCTGACTCTATCCAACAAAGGCTCTAGGGACAGAGCATACAGAATGGGGGACAGGGGGTCTTCCTGGGGAACTCCCCACCCAAGGGGGAAGGCCACCCCTCTGTGACCATTCACCATGATCACTGCCTGACTCTCCTCCAGAAGACGGACAATTGCATTTCCCAGCAGCTCAGGAATCTCAATCCTCTCTAGCACCTTCCGCAGCCAAACTCGTCACATGCCTTCTCCTGGTCCAAGAAAACCAACCTGCTATCCACTCCTGCAGCTCATGCCCCCTCAATAACTCCATGTACCCACGCTGTGCCATCTCTAATCAACTGTCCCCCCACAAAGCCTCGCTGCTCCTCCCCCAATACCTGTTGGGCCACCACCTGCAGCCTAGCCACCAGCACCTTTGTGACCAACTTTCTGTCCATATTCAGGAGCATGATTGGTCGCCAATTCTTCCAGTCCTCTCTCTGCCCCTTATCCTTGAAGAGGAGTGCCACCAAACCCAACTTTTGACCACCCAGCCAAAGCCCAGACTCAATCACCTCATCACACATTTCCCTCATTTCCTGTCACACCTCCTCCACCTTCACCATTTTCTTCCAGAAGTCCCATGGCAGCCCATCCTCCCCAGGGGCAGTCCCTGACTTGGTAGCTGCCAGAACCTGCAGAATCTCCTCCTCTCTCACCAGTCTCGACAGTTCCCCAAGCCCCTCCACCTCTGGGGGGCACCAGTCCTCTAAGCACTCAGCAATGGCCTCACCATCTGCTCCTCCCTCTTCCTCGCTCCACAACTTCCCCCAACGACCCTTAAGCTCCCCGAGGATCCCCTGGTCCCCTGTCACCAGACAACCATTCTCTCCGATGATCCCCTCCCACCTCTGCCTCACTCTCCTTGCCCTAAGCAATCAGGAGAGATACTTGGTTGGCCTCTCTCCTTCCTCCAGCCCCTGCCACCTGAGCCTTGCCACCATGCCCTGCACTCGGCTCTCCTCCTCCATCCTCCATACTCCTTTCAGTTCCTCAATCTCCATCCTCACTCGTGCCTCCTGCCAGTCCTCCTCCTCCTCCTCTCTCCTGCACCTCTTCAGCTCTACCAACTCCCATAAGAGTTGCTCCATCCGGTGGGAAGCCCACTTCCCCTTCATCTGCTGAATCCTTCTCCTCTGTTTCCCTGCCTCACTCCAGTACATCTTCACTGCCTCCTTCAGCTTCACCCACTGGAGCCCCACCATCACTCCCTCCTCCTTCCATCTTGCCATCCTGGCCACCACTTCTCCCTCCCATTTCTCCCACAGGTCTCCATCTCTCAGTAAAGTACAATTGAGTCGCCAATGTCCAGGCCCTTCACCACTGCCCCCAAACTTCCCCTGCCCTAGCACCCCCCAATGATCCGACCAGGGGCACCAGACTACTCTAATATCCCACCAGACGTCAACACCCCAGCAGTCAGCTGAGAGCACTCAGTCAATCCTCATTTCTAGCCCATCAACCCAGTGTGTGAAGACCTTGTCCATTCCCCACTTGGTCCTTGCCACATCATTCAGTGCACTTAGTCTCTCAATCTCCTCCCACCTGCCCAGCCTGCCACTGCGACCAGCCACCCTAGCTCCTTCATCAGATCTATCCAACATATTATCTCGCACCATATTGAAGTCCCCTCTCAGAATATCCACCCCAGCCTCCACCAGGGATCCCTCCTCCAGTAGCCCTTCCAACCAGTCCACTCTTTCCCCCTGGACTGCCGGACAATAGCATGATCCCACTACTATTGGACCCCACCCCGGCCTCCTCCACCTTCCCCAGACTATACAGTCACCCCACCCTCCAATGTCTACCAATTCCCCTTTACCCCACTGTATCAAAATTCCCACACTTCCACGCCATTCAGCCACTCCACCCCACTCCCTAGTCCAATTCACCCTGTCCTCCTCCTCTTTGCACCGCACATCCTGTAATAGAAAAAGATCCGCCTCTAAGCCACATAGCCATTCAAACATATTCTGACGGCGCCTCGCACCCTGCAGCCCATTGACATTCAAAGATAAAATGTTAGTTGTACTGTTCATAGGGAAAATGTCTGTAGATATTTCTGCTCTCCCAGCCCACTCAAACTTCCAGCTCGATATTCATCCTAGATAGGTCCAAGAGGCGCTCTGCCTCCACCTCTTCCTCCTCAATCTCCTTCCTTGCCAGTGCAGCCACAACCCCTTGAGCATCCTCATCATCTTTCTCCTCGGCCTCTTCCCTGTAGTCCTCACAGACTGACTTTCACAGATCCGCTCCATCCTTAGATACCCAGCAGTCTTCCACAACTCGCCCAGCCTCCTCCCTCAACTCCACCTCCCTCTTCACATCCACCTCATACCCTTCTTCCACCAACAAGATTGCCATCACCTCTGTCAGCAGTTTGTCCACCACTCCTTCTCCTGCCAGAATTCCCTGCCACTCCGCCCCCCCTAGGACCCTGAAGTCCACCTCTGCAAGCTCGTCTGCTGCCAGATCATTGAGAGTGGCCAGCAGCCATCCTGCTCCCCCAATACGCCCAACACCAGGGGTCATGGGCCTCCTGTGTTTCTTATTCCGCCCCACTATCTTCAGCGACCTCACCCTCAACTCCACTGGGGTATGTTCCCTCCACCCCCACCACCAGCCCTCCAAGCACGACGTCTGGGACACCAAAACTCACTCGCTGTGCCTCCTTCATCACCACATCCTCTCTTTCCGTCTCACACCCCAGGGTACCATGTGAGGACACTCCTGTTCCCGGCTGGTCCTCCTCCTCCTCATCTAGGTCAATGAAGAACTCTGGTTCATCCTTGCTAATGATCTTCTGCCGAGGGGCATGCTGTGATGCCTCAAGCCCCCCAGGACCACTAGTGAACCCCGGTGGGGGCACCATCCCCGTACCTGCCTTCTCCTTAAGGCTTGTCAGTAGATCTCTCTGCATCTGCCTCCCCTGCTCCCTCTCCCATGCCTTCTTATCCACTCGCACCTTCCTGCCATTTATCTCCTCCACTACTGTCACATCCTCAAAGGCCTCCCAGGTCTTCGCCCTCTGCTCCACAGCCCCTTCTAGTTTCCACAAGACCGCCAAAAGGTCTTCTTCCTCTTCCTCAGTCTCTCTCACCCTCGATACCTTGCACTCGACCGGGCCCCACTTCATAGCCTTTGGCCAATCCCCCGCTTTCCCTGTTGCCTCTCTTCCGGCCATCCTCAGTCTCACCTCCACATCTCCTGTCCTGAATGACGTCCCCTCCCACATCTGAAAGCCAATATCCACAACATCGCCATACTCCTTCATCACCTCACTGACCCTGCTCCTAGTCTCCTCCACCGACACTGTAGGGACCCCCTTGACCACCAGGTGCACCACCCTTGGGTCCCAGTGCAAGCACCTTGACATCGGCACTGCCACCTCACCCACAGTGATCCCCTTCGCCAGAGCCTCCACCAGGTGCTTCTCCTCAACAAATCCAACCTCAACTCCCTCCAGTCCTTTCAGGAACTTCACTGATACCACATCTACCAGCTGCTTCCCCAGGAGTCCCAGAACCATCTTTGCCGTCACCACCAGGCCCTGGAAGCTCACTGTGACTGCGAATTTGGAGATCGACTTCTTGAGTAACGGTACCACCACCAGGCCTGTCACACCAACTGAGAGATCGCCCTTGTGCACCGGCCCTGATCCCCCCTGGCTCCCCTTGTCACCATCAGCAGTCACATCTGGATTTTTTTCCAGATTAGCTGTCACCCCACCATCAGCAGTCCCACCTACTATGTCAGTCACACCTCTCCCAGCCCCCACCTTCCCTCCTCCAGAGAGTGCACCTCCAGCACTTCCCGACTTCCCCTTCTCCTTCCCCACTGTCTTCCATTCCTCAGTCCCTCCTCCTCCTCCACCACCCTTGATTGCTGCTGCGAAGCTCACCGCACCACTGCCTCCAGCCCTCTTGCTCGACTCCTGCCCCCCTCCCACTCCTCCACCTGTCGACAGTCCAAAGAACCCCATCCCCAGCCCTATCCCTCCCTTACCGTGCTGCCATTTGAAGGCCAGCTCATCCCCCACACCAGTACGCTTGTCAGAACCTTGCTTGGTCGCCATCACCTTAAGAGTCTTCTCCAAAAAACAATGAAAAGTGTGTCAAAAAGTGTGTGTGGAATTTGTGTAACGTGAATGTTACCAGAGAGAGATGGAGAGATATACTGCCCTCTTCATCCTCTCAGCACATCTCTCTATACTTCCACCTTAGCCTCCCATCAGGCCTTAGTCAATACTGACCCATATACTGAGAGGAAAATTCCCAAGTACTTTTCTACTTCCTCAGGGGGAATAATAGTACCAATAATATCTCCTCCAACCAATCCATTCTCCAGGACTATTGTTTCACACTTGTGCTAGTTTAGCTTCTGCCCAGAGCACTATTCATATCATTCTATAGCCTCCTTAAGCTCTGTCATATCCTTAGTAGTAATCAGGCTCACTACCATATCATTTGTAAAGGCCCCCACTTTTCAATTCATATAACTTTTCAATTCTCCTCCTAACTCTGTCCAACAGTAGCTCCAAGGACAGTAGATAAAGAATAGATGACAGGGGATCCCCCTGTGGTACTCTACACCTAAGGGAAAAGGTGATTCCCCTATATCTATTCACTATAATCACCATCTGACTTTCTCCCAGAAGATAGATAATGGCATTCCCCAGTTCCCCAGATACTCTAATCCTCTCCAATATCTTCCTTAGTCAGATCTGCCACACCCTGTTATAAGCTTTCTTCTGGTCTAAAAAAACCAGTCAGCCATTTATCCCAGCAGCTCTAGCCTCTTCAATAACACCATACACCCAAGCTGTACCATCTTTGATCAACCTCCCCCCAACAAATCCTCACTGCTCCTCTCCCAGGACCTACTGTGCCACCACTTGCAGCCTTGCTACCAGCACCTTTATGACTAACTTTCTGTCTATATCCAGGAGTATAATTAGTCACCAATTCTTTCAGTCCTCCCTCTGTCTCTTATCCTTATAAAGTAGTGCTACCAATCCCAACTTCTGACCACCTAGCCAGAATCTGGACTCAACCACTTCATCATACATATCCCTTATCTCACAGAGCACCTCCTCTACCTTCACCATCTTCTTACAGAAGTCCCAAGGCAGCCCATCCTCTCCAGGGGCAGTCCCCAACTTTGTAGCTGCCAAGACATGCAGAATCTCCTCCTTTCTCACTGGTCTCATCAATTCCTCCAGCCCTTCCACCTCTAGGGGTCACTAGTCCTCCAAATACTCTGCAATGGTCTCACTGTCCTCACCTCCCTCTTCCTCACTCCACAGCTTTCCCCATAATCCTTAAGCTCCCCAAGGATTCTCTGAACCCTAGTCACCAAGCAGCTATCTCCTCCAATGATCTCCTTCTACTATTGCTTCACTCTCATTGCTCTCAGTAGCCTAGAGAGATACTTGGTTGGCCTCTCTCCTTCCTCCAGCCCCTGCTATCTAAGCCTTGCTGCCATCTCTTATACATGACTCTCCTTCTCCATTCTTCAGACTCTCTTCAAATTCTCAATCTCTATCCTTACTTACACCACCCACCAGTTCTTCTTCTCTCTCCCCCCCTCATCCTTTCAAAGCTAACTACTGCCATAGCAGTTGTTCCAACTGGTGGAATGTCCACAGCTTCTTTTTCTACTAGAGCCTCTCTTTCTGCCTTCCAGCTTCACCCTAGTACATTCTTACCATTTCTTTCAGCTTCACCTACCTAAGCCCCACTAGAGCCCCCTCTTCTCTCCATCTAGCAATACTAGTCACTACCTCCCTCTCTCACTTCCCTCATAGATCCCCATCTGCCAGCAGAGTACAATTAAGCCACTAATATCCAGGCCCCTCCCTACTATCTCTAAAGTTTCCTTGCCCTAGCACCTCCCAATGGTCTGACCAGAGGCACTAGACTACTCCAATTTCTCATTAAATATTCTCTCTCCAGCAGTCAGCTGAGAGCATCCAATCAATCCTCATTTCTAGTCCATCAACCCAATGTGTGAAAACCTTATCTACTCCTCACTTGGCCCTCTCTATTTCTCCCAGAGTACTTAGCCTCTCAATCTCCTCCCATCTGCCCAGCCCACCACTATGGCCAACTACTCCCACTCCCCCATTAGACTAATCCAGAGCAGCATCCTGCACCATATTGAAATCCCTATCTAAGATATCCACCCTGGCTTCTATCAGTGATCTATTCTTTAGCAGTCCTTCCAACCAGTCCACTCTCTCACCAAACCACCAGACAATAATATGATCCTACTACTATTGGGTCCCATCTTGGCCTCCTCCACATTCTCTATATAAAGCATTCATCCTATTCCCCAATGTCCACCAGCTCTTCTTTATCCTTGTGAATCAAGATCCCAATACTTCTATACCATTCAGCCACTCCACTCTATTCCTTGGTCTAATTCAGCCTATCCATCTTCTTTTTATATCTTATATCCTGCAAAAGAAAGAGATCAGCCTCTAATTTCTATAGCCATTCAAACATATTCTGATGTCACCTTATACTCTACAACCCATTGACATTCAAAGATAAAATATTAGTTATACTATTTATAGGAAATAATATTTGTAGATAGCATAACTTTCCCAGCCCATTCAGATTTCCAGTTCAATATTCATTCTAGACAAATCTAAGAGATGTTCAGCCTTTACCTCATCCTTCTCAATCTCTTTCTTTTCTATTGCAGCTACAATCTCTTGAGTAGCCTCATCATCTTTCTTCTCTACCTCTTCCCTGTAATCCTCATAGACCAATCACCACAGCTCAACCTTATTCTTTGCCATTCAACTATCTTCTACTGCCCACTCTGCTGCCTCTCTCAACTTGGCTTTCCTCCTCATATTTACCTCATACCCCTTCTCCTCTAGTATGATTGCCAGTATCTCTGATAACAGCTTGTCTACTACTCCCTCTCCAGCCAGAATATATATATTGCCACTTTGCCTCTTCCAGGATATGGAAATCTATCTCTATAAGTTCATCTGCTACCAGATTATTAAATGTAGCCAGCAACCACTCTGCCCCCCAACATAACCAACACCTGGAATTATAGGCCTTTTGCTCTCTCTAGTCCTGCTAGTACTCTCAGTACCCCCTCCTTCATCTTTACTAGACTGCTCTCTCACTATCCCAACAACTATTTCTCCAAGCCTAATATTTGAAACTCCAAACCTTATACTCTGGATCCCCTTTATCACAACATCCTCCTTCTTAGTCTCTGGTGCCAAGCTGCTATCTAAGGCCTCTTCTTTCCTAGTCTGATCTTCCTCCTCCTTATTCAAATCAACAAAGAACCCAGACTTATTCTCTCTAATAATCTTTTTATACTGGAGGATATACTGCAAAATCTCAAGGCCATCTGTGTACCCTGGCAAAGGCACTATCTCCACACTCATCTTCTCCTTGAAGCTCACCAATAGATTCTTCTGTATGTACCTTCTCTACTCTCTTTTCTATGTCTTCTTTTCTACTTATACCTTCCTGCCATCAATCTTCTCCACTACTATTATATCCTCAAAGGCTTCCCAAGCCTTCTCTCTCTGCTCCACAGCTCCTTCCAACTTTTATAATACTATTAACAAATCCTCTTTCTTCTCCTTAGTTCTTTTCATCCTCAATACCTTGTACTTAACTGGATCTCACTTCAATGCTTTTGGCCAATTACATGTCTTTCCCATTGCCTCCTTCCCAGCCACCCTCAGTCTCACCTCTACATCTCTTATTCTAAATATTATTCCCTCCCATATCTGAAAACTGATATCAACTATATCTCCATACTCTTTTATTACTACACTAACTCTCCTTCTTATCTCCTCTACTGATACTGTAGGGACCCCCTTGACTATCAGGTGTACTACCTTGGGGTTTCAGTGCAAATATCTTAATATCAAAACTATAACTTCACCCACTATGATCTCTATCAATAGAGTATCCATTAGATATTTTTCCTCTACAAATCTGACTTCAATTCCCTCTAGTCTCTTTAGGAATTTCACCAATACCATATCTATCAGCTACTTATCCAGCAGCCTCAAGACCATCTTTACTATTACTGCTAGGCCCTGGAAGCTCACTATGACTGCGAATTTTGAGATTAAAATGAAACCACTACTAGACCCATTATACTATCTGACAGATTACCACCATGTACTTACCCCAATCCTCCCTGGCTTCCTTTGCTACTATCAGCAGTCACATCTAGATTTTTTTCCAGATTAGCCATCATATCATTATTAGTAGTTCCAGCCATTATGCCAATTATATCTCTTTTAGTTCTCTTCTTCTCTCTCCCAGAAAGTGCTCTTTCAGTACCTCTAATTTTCTCTTTTCTCTTCCCCACTGTCTTCCATTCTCCAGCACCCTCTCTTCCTCTGTCATTCTTGATTGCTGTTGCAAAACTTGGTGCTCTACCATCTTCTGCCTTCTTGCTTGATCTCTACCTCTCCTCTCTTTCTCTATCTGTCATTAGCCTAAAGAACTCTGATCCCAAACCTATCCCTCCCTTTCCATACTACCAATTGAAAGCTAGCCTGCCTCCCACACCAGTATGCTCACTAGAATCTTGTTTAGTTGCCATTGCCTTAAGAGTTTTCTCTAATAAATGATGAAAAATGTGTGTGGAAATTTGTGTAACATGAAAGTTATCAGAGAGAGGGATGTCTTCATCCTTGATTATTCATATATTAAGCTCAGGAATAAGAAATAATAATAATAAACTCTTCGGCAAATGTGGTTGCCTCTGATAGCTCATACATATACATACAAACGCAATAATCCCCGCCCCATTTTTTTCCGTTGTCCTCACTCCCTGTCGTGCCTCCAGCACACCCACCCCTACCGCACAATCCCATCTGTTTCACACTCTTCTGCCCCGGCCCTGCACCGCTTTCCACATCGTCCAAGACAACCATACAAAGATAACCCAAGCACCCGGTTACCGTTCCCCCGCCCCCCTCTGCCGAACGTGACTCATTGTATGTAAGCAGTAGTCCTCCCTGCTCGTCGCCGCAGGGCGCGACGGATTTAATGGGCGACTTGTATATGTACGTATCCCGGGCCTTTCTTGAGAACACCGAACTTTGTCGTCGCTTTAATGCACGTATCATAGCTGGTAGTGCCCGTGACACGTAATGCCGCCGGCATCACAGAGCTGCAGCGGAAATTTCCATGCATAATACACTTGAACGCCGACGTTTGGAAGGAAGATGGATTGCACATTGCAATGAACATGCGAAAACAATGAACCAACTGGAGATCGTTGGGGATTGGCTCGGCGTATAGGCTATGGAAGACCCAGTATGTGATTAAGTAACAGAGCTCGACGCAGTGGTTTTGTATCTAACCAAAAGTGCTCAACCCGTTTTGAAATCAACCACGTGATTGGACACACACAGCAGTCACTCGATATCGTAGGCGTAATTATCATTTTCGCTCCGCTTCAACCCAAGATAACCCCGTCCCGCCGCCAGGAAAACCAACCCACCCCAATACCAAACCAGTAAGGCCGTGGCCATTTCTTTGCCTCGCAGGTGAGCATGGGGTGTAGGACGTGATGGACGAACAAGGTGCCCGCGTTGTGAGATACCACACGTGGCGTGGCGTGACATCTAAGGACTACCAGCCGAGCCGACCATACCATTCTTACGACCCCTCTCCCATCGCCAATGGTCGTTACTTTCCAAAAACCAGACCCACACCAACTTTCCTTCAGGAAAAGAGACACCGGACCGGCAGAAATACCTGAGCCGACGCAAGCGAGGAAATTTATCGGATTGAAACAAATCCTACAAACCGGAAACAGAAAGAATAAAAACTCTCATCCAAAATCAGGAACACTTTCAATCATGTCTCGTCGCGTCCCATCATCTCCCAGCCCCGAATCCTCGTCGCCCCACCGGGATTCCCCGCCGCGCCGCTCGGAATCCCCAACACGCCCCTTATCATCTCCACAGCACCACGTGGCATCCCCTTCGCGTCCCGTCGAATCTCAGCCGCCCCACGCGGAATCCCCGCCGCGCCGCGCCGAATCCCCGCCGCGTCCCGTCGCACCACCTTTGCGTCCTGTCGAACCTCGTTTGGAACCTCGTTTGCATCCCGTCGAATCTCACACCCCTTTACGTCCTGTCGAAATCATCTTCCGTCATGTTGAACCCTCCTTGCGCCACCCTGGACTCACGTCGCGCCCCACCGAACCCCCGTTGCGCCCCACCGAACCCCTGCCGCTCCCCGCCGAATCCCCATCGCGCCCCACCGAACCCTCTTCGCGATCCACCGAAACCTCGTCGCACCCCACCGAATCCCTGTCGCGTCCCGCCGACTCCGACGCATCGCACCGGCCCCCTACCGGCCCGGTGATTGAGCAGCTCCGTAAACGTTACTTCAATGTGGATGTGCCGTTCGAGGTGACGGAGAAGGATTTCGACGACCAATGGGCGTACGTCTCCAACGTTTGGACCTCATTCAACATCACAACCCTCAAGAACGGCGACAAGAAGACCGTCTGGATGTGCCGACTCAACAAGCACCGTCACTCCAGCACCCGAAAGGAGGGCGTCCCACCAGAAAAGACTCGCAAGCGCCGAATCCGCGATCAGGGACAGTGCTTCGCTAAGATCCGCACTACCCTCAACGCTGAGACAGGTATTGTTCGCGTCGAGCGATTTGCTTCCGCTACACCAGAGCACACACACTCTCTCGATGAGAGCGACAGGGTCAAGCGCCCAAAAATCTTGCGTGATCTCGTTGCTGAGGAGGCCGCTAAGGCTATGCCCGGGAAGCCGCCCGCTATCCTCGAGACTGTGCAGGAGATTGCCTCTAGGAGGTTCGGTGCTCATGTGGGCGAGCAGTATTTGCAGCGGAAGGAGGTTGCCAATATCAGGCTTAAGGTGCGCGGTTTGGACGTGCGGGAGGGGAGGGGCACCGTGGAGGCTGAGGCTGAGACTGAGGCGGAGAGGGCGAGGAAGAAGGCGGAGGAGATAGAGGCGAGGGAGAGGAGGGGAAGGATGGTCCAGGACATGCTGGAGAGGATGAAGGAAACGTATAGGAGGATCGAAGATAAGGGCGATTTGGTAGAGGTTACCCGGTTCGTTGACCGGGTGAAGGTTGGCGTCAATCCCGTGCTCGACGAGTTCGAGGCTCGCCTTAATAGTGAGAAGCCGGGTGAGGGTAATCGGGTGAAGAAGGAGAGTGAGGATCGCGTGATGGCGGGGTCTGTAGGGGATCGAGGGGTAACGGCACTGGTAGGGGAACGTGTCGTGGTGGGGCCAGCGGGGCTAGCCGGGGATCGAATGAAAACGGATCCAGTGGAGGAACGTGTGGTAGCGGGGCCGGTGGTAGATCGTGTGGGAATGGGACCAGTCGGAGATAGGGTAGGAACGGGGCCAGTGGGGGATCGTGGTTGAGGGAGGTCGGCTGAAGAACAATTGTCAAGGGTTGTGTCCAGTGGCATGTGCGCCATTGTGCTTCAAGTCCTTATCCTGCATCGGACACCCCGTTGCCGCCTCCATTATGACGAAACGATCGTTCTTTGAATAACAATTATTCAACCACTATGTGAACCGGTTCGTAATACCGACCTCTAATTCCGCACTTCAATAGGAAATTGCCACACTCCGTTCGTGGCCGTTTGATCACTTTAATCATCTGCCAAAAGTCTCGTGGCTATTCGTTGAGCACCACACCGTAAGAGGTGCTGCCCCACGTAGGTGTGAGATAATTAGGACTCTCCACATTGTTCAATTGACATGGCTATTATTTCTAAATGGGGAGAGAGAAAAGCTGCATAAATAGTTTGTCGCATTTTTGCACAATCCATCTCTATAATCAACCATTGTCTGGTATACACCTCTCTGGATCGTCAAAACCTTTAGGCTTCCGCACAACGCTTGGCTCAACTCCCTTGCGTATTGCAACCACTGGCATGTACGAATGGTACAAGTTGCGCCGCGACCCTCTGCACGCCCGCGTGTCATTGCGAAACACCGCTCCGTTTTGCGGATGCAAAATACCGCGGCGTGAAGACAGTGGATTGGTGTGCGCGGCAAAGTGTTTCGATCATGTGTGTGGCAATATTGATGAGTGCATGTGCGTGGTGGGGTGGTTCAAGAGACGATTTGAGGGTACGCGTACGCGAGAGTGTGGAAACGATGAACCTGCTTATGCGCGGTCTTGAAACGAAGAGTCGGTTTGTAGAAACATTCGAATATTTCGAGCACGATTGTCTGTTTTTGTCCTACGCAAAATAACACCTGCGCCATTATAGTACATTGTCCGATGGGCTTTTCTTGTATTTGAACCTTCTTTCAACAGGTGTAGATGATCTTTTTTATAGTGAAAGAGCACCAAAGATGAAGCCAATAACGGCAATGGCTTTGTGGGGAACTGTATCATGCCGAAACAACCAAACAAGTTAAGGTCACCTCTAACACTGACCCGCCCAGAAAATATCTTCCGTAAGGCAGGAGAAACCTTGTAATCTGATGAGCGCTCGTGAACCTAGTGATGCTTTCAGGACAGCGTTGGACATCTCGTGTGACGTTACAACCCCACCTTCTATCCGTGTTGCGATCTTACGCTCTTGTGTTTCTGTTTCAGTTGCTGGAAGTGATTCCGCCCTTGTTTAGAGTTCCGAGCTCACATAAATCGACTTGAATATGACTCTGCGAATTAACCAATAATAATAATAATAATAATAACGACGTTAGATAATATTGCCACATACACCGCACTACTGGCCTTTAAACTGCACCACATGGTATCCAGTCGACTAACCCACATACAGCCTCGTTGCCCCCTTCAACTATCGCATGCAGGCGTATTTTACCATTCTTACCAAGAAATTCAAACCGTCAAATAGGAAAATGGCCCGCAGGAACTCAATCACAAATTGTTGAATGCTGGTTGCAGAAACTGGGTTGGCCATGTGGTCATAGTTGGCCTGCGTACAATGTCGTGGTGTGCAGTGTCAAGTTTGGCGCGGATTATGTATGATGTGGAAGGAAGGATGACGGAGAATCAAATAAGTCCGGCAACCGAGGCGATCCCGATCGCATCTCCACTCCAGAATATATCCGGCCCTTTAAAGAGCCGACATCTCATCTTCTCCGTCCCATCGATCCCTAGAACAGTACCCAACTCCAAAGGTTCCACAAGTGCCGATGATGATGCGGGGGTTGTTCGTGTCATGGATGTGATCGCGGAGGATGCGAGCTGAGTGAACGATATAAGATGGAATTTAGGATGATGGTTTAGCAAAAACGCCACTCAGGATCTGGATATATGGATTTCTTTCATCTCCCATCCGCGACGTCGCCGAATAAAATAGCGTGCACTCTCCACCTCCTCCGTTTCTAAATGCCACGGGTTCTCAAAAAA
>RQIL01001466.1:0-13661 GCA_003951145.1 Jimgerdemannia lactiflua
TGAAGTATTGTCAGAAAGAAGATCAATAAACTGTTAAAGAAATAGAATAATTTTATATATAAATATTAAGGAACTAATAAGAGATTATATATAGTTGAGAATATATGTATAGTGTGTATAATAACCACTGTTGAAGAATGGCAAGCAGTATACTAAGCTTACTAGGAGGTAAATAAACTTCTATAGTTATTGTATCTAGTTTGATACCTAGAAAAATGAGTGAGATAATTGGACCTTCAACCTTATACTCTTGAATTGACTAATTAAGATTGCAATAAGTAGTAAGGAGTAAATATAGGTTGATAAGAGCAGACATATGAGACAGTAGTGGGATAAGAAGGAAGTCATTAATATAGTAAATAAGTATATATTTTATAATAGTAGGTAATCTATATAAGAAGTTCCTTGAAAAGATTAAAAGGAAATAGTAATAAAGATATATCAAAAAGTATAAATCAATCAGAGTAGAATTAATCAGACCATTCAAAACCCAGTAACTCATAAGTCATGAGATAAATGAGAATATAACAATATATATATCAGCAAGATTGATCTTTAATAAAAGACAGCCTTGGCCAAAATAGTAGACCAAATTTAAAGTCTTATTAAACTTAGTATAGGAAAGCTAAAAGGCATCAGTATCACAGTATTAATACTAATATTAACAGAATTAGAATTATCATAATGAGGCCAAGAGAGATCATAAATATAATACTATATATTACCAATTTTTTTTTTCTCTCTATAGATTATATGTAGTATGACAGTAAAGCCAAATTTGGAAGAAGGAATAAGAGATAGACATTTGATTGCAACCAGTCCCAAATTAGTATAGTCTTATAGTTAGCAGTCCCTGATTCTGCTAAATGGCAAGATTATTCTACCAAACAGCAAAATCGAAGATATGATATAGTATAGCATTTTGCCAAATGGTAAGATTATTTTGCTAAGTGGCAAAATGACTCATAGCTTAGCCATGTAACTCAACCACCTCATAGTTAGCAAACTTGTATAAATATCCCAGTATTTTAGAGTGAATAAACTTCAGATCGAAAGTGTTAGCATAAAGAACAAGTATACCAATAAAGGACCTTCGGGATTACCTCTTTGACACATTTGGCCTCATGGAACTACTGACTCTGGGAGTCAAGAAGACAAGAATTCAAGATAAAGAAATCTGACATACTTGCTAAGTTTAGCATCTGCTATGTTACAACTTGGTGCTCATTGGCTGGTAATTCAAGACAAATCTCTTACTTTCAAGCTGAACAATGAACAACCGCCACAAGAACCCACACAACACAACCAGACAGAATGGATATGAGACCACCTGTATTCCATGGATATACCTCTGATGAATCAATCATCACCTTTATTGATGATTTCGAGCAGTACACTGCTGTTAGAACCTTAACATCAGCACAACAAGTAGCCCTACTCCCTATAAGCCTTCAAGGCCCAGCAAGAACCACCTTCACTGCAGTCAACCAAACAGGAGCCGATGCCCTGGCAATACTGTTAGCTATGAAAACTTGGCTCCAAAATGCCTACTACACTGATGAAATCAAACAAGCCCTCAAGGATCAATTGAACACCATTTGTCAAGGAATGTCTGAAGACTCAAACACATTCTACACAAGGATCTGGCATCAAATAGTCCTTGCTGACTATTCTGATGCAATTCAAGACCAGGTGGCTGAAAATACCTTTATGAAAGGTATCC
Source organism: Jimgerdemannia lactiflua (assembly GCA_003951145.1). Classification (NCBI taxonomy): domain Eukaryota; kingdom Fungi; phylum Mucoromycota; class Endogonomycetes; order Endogonales; family Endogonaceae; genus Jimgerdemannia; species Jimgerdemannia lactiflua. The sequence continues at coordinate 1,724 of RQIL01001466.1, forward strand.
ACCAAGAAATTGCCCTAGCCATCCAATCCACTCTAATGGCACTGGACTTAATACAGAAAGTTGCCTATGCTCAAAGTTACTGGACCACCAGACACCCACAAGGACACATGATAGAAAGAATAACTGGAGTAAAAATAGAACCAAGGAATACCCACATAGTCCCAACTACCATAGTCAACCAGAATACTCAACAACAACAACCACTATAACAAGAACCAAGGAAGGCTGATCCAATGAAGGAACTGGCCAAACAGTTTGCAGAAATGACCGCACATCTCAGTGATGTAGTCAAAGAGTTCAAAAGACAACCAGTGCAGAAGTTTACTGCCATGAATAAAAGACAATCTATAACATGCTACAACTACAAGGAAGAAGGCCATTATGCCTCAGAATGCATGGCAGAGAACAAGCGCAAGGCTCAGCCAAGCAATGCAGCTAGGAATTGAGAACAGGCAAACACTATCACCTTCGAGGAAATTGGAGAATCAGAGGAAGAGCAGGAAGAATGGGAAGCTTATCCTGCCACCTCAAGCAAGAAGGACAACTGAGCTACTCCTTACAAGAAGCCAGTGGGGAGGCCTCCAAAGAAGACTCAAGCACAAACAAAAAGGTTAGAAGCAGTCATCGAAAAAGAGATGCAGCCAAGTGAGGCTGACCAGGACATGGAGCTGGAACAGAATGCCAAGCTAGAACAGGCAGTAGAGGATATCATCCGGAACACCACACCATCAAGTGAGGGAAAGAAGAAGCAGAAGTTGCATAAGACCAAGACCTTCAAGTATGATATCTTCAAGGATCTCAAAGACCAAAAAGTCAATGCAACCTTTGGTCAGCTAGCAGAAATTCTGACTTTCAGACAACAAATATGGACAGGAATCTCAGATATTGGCAAGGACCAAGGCTGGAGAATAATTGAAGCCAACAATATACAAGAAGACTCAGATGAAGAGAGTGAAGACAATTAGAAAACATCAGCTTACACCACTTGCCAGATTGAAGACTGAGTCTTTGAAGCCATCATCAATACTGGAGCTGGAGGATGTCTCATCACTAAGAAGGCAGTAGACTGCTTGGGTTGGGAAATAGAAGAAGCCACCAAACTGGTATTTGTCACAGCTGATAGAACATGAGCAACATCCTTGGGAAAGATATGAGATGTTCCAATCAAGTTTGGAGAAGCTACCATTCCAGTAGATGTTATTGTCACCAATGCAACCAACTATGATATCCTCATTGGCAATCAATGGCTTCACAAAGCCAAGGCAATAGTCGATCTCAGTGCTCAGAAGATGCAGATTGTCTACCAAGGCAGGAAGATTAGAATTCCTATCAATGTTCACACAGGAGTCTGCCCTGAGATAGAGGAAGAATGAGAGGAAGAGGCCTACATAGTCACTACAAAAAAAGGAAAAAGCAAGTAGCTGACAGATGAAGAATGGTATACAAGAATTGCAAATGGATATGCTCCACAAGGAAGGTGCCCCCATGGCAAAGGAATGTACTGCACCCAATACTTGGATTGCTGCTATTCTTGCATCATTGAGGTAAAGAAGATTACCAACAAGTCAAAGAGGAATCAGGAGGAACTTGAAGATGGACCACCTGAGCTATTGGATGATAGTGAGGATGAGGAGGAAGATATCACAGTCAAAATACAAAGAATCTGCTCTGATGCAGTTATGCCTCAGTACAAATCAAAAAATGCAGCTGGAATGGATCTATCTACCACTACTCATACAATCCTCGAACCACAGACCACCACCATCCTTAGAACAGGAATTGAAGTAACTATCCCACCAAACCATATTGGAATCCTTAAGACAAGGAGCAGCTTGGCAAAAAGTGAAATATCTATAGAAGGAGGAGTCATCAACTCAGACTACACAGGAGAATTCCTCCTCCTTGCAAGGAATCACAATCCAACAATTCCATTTGAAGTAAGGAAGAAGGATTGGCTAGCACAGATGCTCATCCTACCTGTCCTTAACCCAAGGATCAAGGAAGTCACAAATATCAGACAAACCGAGCGAGGAAGAGCTGGATTCGGCTCTACAGGAAGAGGAGTCTTTGCAGCAACCAAGATTACCGAACTAGAGCACAAGAAGGAGGAGAGTCAAGACAAATACACTTATATAGTTGGAAGGAACTTCCCCCTCAGGAAAGAATTAGCAGATCTCTTGCATACATTCAAAGATGTACTGGCCACAGACTTCAAGGACATCAAGACCAAGAAGCCCCTATTCTATCATGATGTCAATACAGGAGATGCAAAACCAATCTATCAGAAGGCCCACCCTTTTCCACCAGCATACAGGGAATGGCTCAAGATGGAAATCAAGGAGATGGAGGAATCCAGTATCATTAAAGAAGCTAGTAGCCCCTGGTCATCACCTATTATTCTAGCACCAAAGAAAGGAAGCTGACCAGGAGAATTCGCACCAAGGCTCTGCACAGACTACCAAAGACTTAATGAAGTCACAGAAAAGGACAGACAACCATTGCCCAATATCGGTGACATCCTCATCATGTTGGGAAATGAAGCATAATTCTACACCACTCTGGATCTGTTCTCAGGATTTTATCAAATCAGCCTTACATCTGAAGCCAGCAAAAGATCAGCCTTTATCACCCCCAATGGAACTTATGTCTACCTCTGCATGTCCTTTGGAATGTGCAATACACCAGCAAGTTTTCAGTGAATGATGAATAGCATCTTCAGAGATATTATGGAAAAATGGATGATGGTATATATAGATGATGTGAACATCTTCAGCCAGACAGCCAAGGAATACTTGGAACATATCAAGGAAATCCTTAGAAGGCTCTGCAAATATGGCCTCTACATCAAGCCCAAAAAATGCAAATTTGGAGAAGAAGAAATTACATACCTCAGATACATTATCAAACACATACTGATCCTGCAAAAATCAAAGCAGTAGCAGCATATCCAGTACCTGCCAGCATCACCGAAGCCCAAGCCTTTATGGGTCTTGCATTCTATTACAGAAGATTCATCTGAAGATTCTCCCATATTGCCAGCCCCATTTATGATCTGTTCAGAAAAGAGGTTGGATTTCAGTGGACACAACAGCAGCAACTAGCCTTCAATGAACTCAAGACCAGGTTGACCCAAGCCCCAATCCTGAGAAGACCTGACTGGACTCAAGAGTTCATCCTGCAAATGGATGCCAGTGCAATGGGACTTGGAGCTGTCCTCGCCCAGAAAAAGAATGGTGCCGAATACATAATAGCCTATCTCAGCAGAGGTACCCATGGAGCTGAGCAATCCTATGAATCATATAAGCTGGAATGTCTTGCAGTCATTTGGGCCATAGAGAAGTTTCACTACTACTTGGCTGGAAGATACTTCACTATCTAGACAGACCACTCAGCACTCACCTGGTTGCTTATGACCAGCAAGCCAAAAGGAATCTATGCCCAATGGATCATGAAGCTGCAAGCCTATGATGCCACAATCACCCACCACCCTGGAAGAACAAATGCCAATGCTGATGCCCTCTCATGGATGCTCCGAAGGACCCAACCCCCATTCAATTATCATGAATAAGAAGCTGTACTACAGAATCATCAGCTACCTGGAGCAGCGAAAGATGCCCCTGCATCTGGAAGAATGGACAAAAACAATTACTAATCGGACATGGAAACAATTCGAAACTGATGGAGAAACACTCAAGAAAGGACAGCAATTAGTCATCTCCAAGCACCAGAAGAATCAAGTGATGAAGGAAGTACATGAGCAAGGCTACATAGGAGGAACAAATACATATGACAAAGCAAAAAGGACCATGTGGTGGCCAGGAATGGAAGAAGACATCAGACAATTTGTCAGGACCTGTGACAAATGCCAGAAACAGAGACAAGACCAATGGAATCAAGCTCCTGGATCAGCAGATATCAAACCAATACCATTTGCCCACATTGCAATAGATGTCATTGGTCCTCTACCCCTGACATTGACAGGCAACTGATATGTCATTGTAATTGTAGACCTATTCACAAAATGGATAAAGGCTGGACCCCTCAAGGAAGCCAATGCACAATCAATAGCTGATTTCCTTCACAGGGAAATCATCTGCCGATTCAAGACTCCAAAACAAGTTACTACTAATAGAGGAACAGAATTCGTCAATCAGTTCCATGAGATTCTCTACAAAAAGTACAAGGTCCAACACATCAAGACTACAGCCTATCACCTGTAAGGAAATGGATAGGCAGAATGAACCAATAAGACCCTCAAGAATGTTATCACCAAGATCTGTGATGAATATGGAAACTGGGATCACTATCTTCCAATAGTATTATCCACTCTGCAGGATATACAATCACAAAGCACTTATTTCACTCCATGAGAAATGCTATTTGGAGAAGAAAGTTCTAGTAGAAGTTTGTCAGCAAACAATGATGCAATCTGGAAGCATATGGACATGGAGATATAGAGATTATATCAAATTAGGAAAAAGGCAGAGGATTATATCATCAAGGCGCAGGTACTACAATGGAACAATGCAGAAAAAATTCACAAGCCCTTGGAGATAATCAAGATAGGAGACAAAGTTCTGGTATATCAGAATATGGTAGAAGCTTCTTGGTCAAGGAAACTGGAGCCTAAGTAGGAAGGACCTTATCTGGTGCAAGATATAAAAGGGACTACCTTTTGGCTATGAAAACTCACAGGCACAATAATCCCCACTACCATCCATCGAAACCGACTCAAGAAGTATCATGGCCAATAACCGAAGCACTGCAACAGCACTCAAGATCACTAGTGCTGCCCAAAGAGCCATTGAGAAACAATAGCACACCACAGAGCCTCCGACTATAGAGAAATCATTTGACAGTGTTAGAAGTATTGTGCAGACCCATCTCGCTCGAATCTCACACTTCAAGGCCTATCAGCATCACACAGAATTCCAAGAGTACTTCAAACTTGGACAGATACTCAACCAGAACCAGAACATGACCAAAGACAATTGGATTGCCAAATGCCAGCTCTCTCTTGCTCAGGTCACTATTGCCAAGAGAATCCATAAGTTATTTTGAGATGATGAGTCAGTATTAGCCCACTTGAGAGGAATAGCCCCCTCAGACTTTGAGCAAGTCAGGCAACACTATTGGGAAACAGTAATGCAGCAAATTGCCCAGTACAAGACTATTCAGACCATTGAAGCCTGGGAGTTTGAATAGATGTTTCAGAGATGAAACCATCTATTTAGGAGGAAGTTGTAATGGTAGAGCTAAATTTGGAAGAAGGAATAAGGGATAGACATTTGATCACAACCAGTCCCAAATTAGTATAGTCTTATAGTTAGCAGTCCCCGATTCTACCAAATGGCAAGATTATTCTGCCAAATGGTGAAATCGAAGACCTGATATAGTATAGTATTCTGCCAAGTGGCAAGATTATTTTGCCAAGTAGCAAAATAACTCACAGCTTAGCCACATAACTCAACCACCTCATAGTTAGCAAACTTGTATAAATATCCCAGTATCTTAGAGTGAATAAACCTCAGATCGAAAGTGTTAGCATAAAGAACAAGTATACCAATAAAGGACCTTCAGGATTACCTCTTTGACACATTTGGCCTCATGGAACTACTGACTCTGGGAGTCAAGAAGACAAGAATTCAAGATAAAGAAATCTGACGTACTTGCTAAGTTTAGTGTCTGCTACATTACAACTTGGTGCCCATTGGCTGGTGATTTAAGACAAATCCCTCACTTTCAAGCTGAATAATGAACAACCACCACAAGAACCCACACAATACAACCAGACAGAATAGATATGAGACCACCCATATTCCATGGATATACCTCTGATGAATCAATCATCACCTTCATTGATGACTTCGAGCAGTATGCTGCTGTTTGGACCTTAACAGCAGCACAACACGTAGCCCTACTTCCAGTGAGCCTTCGAGGCCCAGCAAGAACCACCTTCACTGCAGCCAACCATATAGGAGGTGATGACCCAGCAACACTATTAGCTATGAAGACTTGGCTCCAACATACCTACTATACTGATGAAATCAAACAAGCTCTCAAGGATCAATTGAACACCATTTGTCAAGGAATGGCCAAAGACCCAAACACATTCTACACAAGGATCCGGCATCAAATAGTCCTTGCTGACTACCCTGATGCAGTTTAAGACCAGGTGGCTGAAAATACCTTCATGAAAGGTATCCACCAGGCAATCACCTTAGCCATCTGATCTACTTCAATGGCACTGGACCTGGTACAGAAAGTCACCTATGCTCAAAGATACTGGACTGCCAGGCACCCACAAGGCTACATAATGGAAAGGGTGACAGGAGTAAAAATCGAACCAAGGAATACCCACATAGTCCCAACTGCAATAGTCAATCAGAATACTCAACAACAGCAACCACTACCTCAAGAACCAAGGAAGACCGATCCAATGGCGGAACTGGCCAAACAGTTTGCAGAAATGACTGCACACCTCAGTGATGTAGTCAAAGAATTCAAGAAACAGCTGGTACAGAAGTTTGCTGCCACAAATGAAACACGATCAGTAACATGCTACAAATGCAAAGAGGGCCATTATGCCTCAGAATGCATGGCAGAAAGCAAGTGAAAGGCTCAGCCAAGCAATGCAGCCAGAAATTGAGAACAGGCAAACACTATCACCTTCGAGAAAATTGGAGAATCAGAAGAAGAGCAGGAGGAATGGGAAGCTTATCCTGCTACCTCAAGCAAAAAGAACAACTGAGCTATCCCTTACAAGAAGCCTGTAGGCAGACCTCCAAAGAAGACCCAAACACAGACAAAATGATTGGAAATAGCTACTAAAAAAGAGACCCAGCAAAGCGAGACCGACCAAGATATGGAGTTGGAATAAGATGCTGAGCTCGAACAAGCAGTAGAAGATATCATTCAGAATACTACACCATCAAGTGAAGGAAAGAAGGAGCAGAAGTTGTGCAAGACCAAGACTTTCAAGTATGATATCTTCAAGGATCTCAAAGACTAAAAAGTCAATGCAACCTTTGGTCAGCTGGCAGAAATTCCGACTTTCAGACAACAAATGAGGACAGGAATTTCGGATATCAGCAAGGACCAAGGCTGGAGAATAGTTGAAGCCAATAATGCACAAGAAGACTCAGATGAAGAGAGCAAAGACAATCAGAAAACATCAGCTTATGCCACTTGTCAGATTGAAGACCAAGTCTTTGAAGCCATCATTGATACTAGAGCTGGAGGATGTCTCATCACCAAGAAGGCAGTAGACCACCTGGGTTGGGAAATAGAAGAAGCTACCAAACTGGTATTCATCACAGCTGATGGAACACGAGCAACTCCCTTAGGAAAGATATGGGATGTCCCAATCAAGTTCAGAGAAGCTACCATTCCAGTAGATGTCATTGTCACCAATACAACCAACTATGATATCCTCATCGGCAATCAATGGCTTCACAAAGCCAAGGCAATGATTGATCTCAGCACTCAGAAGATGCTGATTGTCTACTGAGGCAGGAAGATTAGAATTCCCATCAATGTCCACAAAGGAGTCTGCCCCGAGATGGAGGAAGAACAAGAGGAAGAGGCCTACATGGTCACCGAGAAAGGAAAAAACAAGCAGCTGACAGATGAAGAATGGTATACAAGAATCGCAGATGGATATGCCCCACAAGGAAGGTGCCCCCATGTTGAAGGAATATACTGTGCCCAGCACTTGGATTGCTACTATTCCTGCATCATTAAGGTAAAGAAGATTACCAACAGGCCAAAGAGGAACCAGGAGGAATCCGAAGATGGACCACCTGAGCTATTGGATGATAGCGAAGATGAGGAGGAAGATATCACAGTCAAGATACGAAGAATCCACCCTGATGCAGTCATGCCTCAGTACAAATCAAAAAATGCAGCTGGAATAGATCTATCTATCACTACCCATACAATTCTCGAACCACAGACCACCACCATCCTCGGAACAGGAATTAAAGTAACTATCCTGCCAAACTATGTAGGAATCCTCAAGACAAGAAGCAGCTTGGCAAAAAGTAAAATATCTATAGAAGGAGGAGTCATTGACTTAGACTATACAGGAGAAATCCTCCTCCTTGCAAGGAATTACAACCCAACAATTCCATTCGAAGTAAGGAAGAAGGATTGGCTAGCACAGATGCTCATCCTACCTGTCCTTAACCCAAGGATCAAGGAAGTCACAAACATCAGACAAACTGATTGAGGAAGAGCTGGATTTGGCTCTACAGGAAGAGGAGTCTTTGCAGCAATCAAGATTACTGAACTAGAGCACAAGAAGGAAAGGAACTTCCCCCTCAGGAAAGAATTAGCAGATCTCTTGCATACATTTGAAGATGTACTGGCAACAGACTTCAAGGACATCAAGACCAAGGAGCCCTGATTCTATCATGATGTCAACACAGGAGATGCAAAGCCAATCTATCAGAAGGCCAGCCCTATTCCACCAGCATACAGAGAATGGCTCAAGATGGAAATCAAGGAGATGGAGGAATCTGGTATCATTAAAGAAGCTAGTAGCCCCTGGTCATCACCTATTGTTCTAGCACCAAAGAAAGAAAGCCAACCAGGAGAATTCACACTAAGGCTCTGTACAGACTACCTAAGATTCAATGAAGTCATAGAAAAAGACAGACAACTATTGCCCAATATCAGTGACATCCTCATTATGCCGGGAAATGAAGTACAATTCTACACCACTCTGGATCTATTCTCAGGATTTTATCAAATCAGCCTTACATCTGAAGCCAGCAAAAGATCAGCCTTTATCACCCCTGATGGAACTTATGTCTACCTCCGCATGCCCTTTGGAATGTGCAATGCACCAGTAAGTTTTCAGTGAATGATGAATAGTATCTTCAGGGATTTTATGGAAAAATAGATGATGGTATAAGTGGATGATGTGATTATCTTTAGCTCAACAGCCAAGGAATACTTGGAACATATCAAGGAAATCCTCAGAAGGCTCTGCAAATATGGCCTCTACATCAAGCCCAAAAAATGCAAATTTGGAGAAGAAGAAATTGCATACCTTGGACACATCATCAATCATGAAGGAACACATACTGACCCCACAAAGATCAAAGCAGTAGCAGCATATCCAGTATCCACCAGCATCACTGAAGCCCGAGCCTTTATGGATCTTATATCCAACTACAGAAGATTCATCTAAAGATTCTCTCACATTGCCAGTCCCATTTATGACCTGTTCAGAAAAGAGGTCAGATTTTAGTGGACACAACAACAGCAACTAGCCTTCAATGAACTCAAGACCAGGTTGACCCAAGCCTCAATTCTGAGAAGACCTGACTGGACTCAAGAGTTCATCCTACAAACAGATGTCAGTGCAATGGGACTTGGAGCTGTCCTCACCTAGAAAAAGAATGATGCCGAATATATAGTAGCCTATCTCAGCAGAGGTACTCATGGAGCTGAGCAATCCTACGAATCATACAAGCTGGAATGTCTTGCAGTCATTTGGGTCATAGAGAAGTTCCACTACTACTTGGCTGGAAGATACTTCACTATCCAGACAGACCACTTGGCACTCATCTGGTTGCTCACCACCAGTGAGCCAAAAGGAATCTATGCTTGATAGATTATGAAGCTGCAAGCCTATGATGCTACAATTACCCACCACCCCAGAAGAACAAATGCCAATGCTGATGCCCTCTCACGGACACCCCGAAGGACCCAACCCCCATTCAATTATTATGAATAAGGAGCTATACTATAGAATCATCAGCTACTTAGGGCAGCAAAAGATACCCCTGAAACTTGGAGAATGGACAAAAATAATTATTAATCAGACATGGAAACAATTCGAAACTGATGGAGAAACACTCAAGAAAGGACAGCAACTAGTCATCCCTGAGCACCGGAAGAATCAAGTGATGAAGGAAGTACATGAGCAAGGCCACATAGGAGGAACAAATATATACAATAAAGCAAAAAGAACCATGTGGTGGCCAGGAATGGAAGAAGACATCAGGCAATTTGTCATGACCTGTGACAAATGCCAGAAATAGAAACAAGACCAATGGAATCAAGCCCCTAGATCAGCAGACATCGAACCAATACCATTTGCCCACATTGCAATAGATGTCATTGGTCCTCTACCCCTGACATTCACAGGCAACCGATATGTCATTGTAATTGTAGACCTATTCACAAAATGGATAGAGGCTGGACCCCTCAAGGAAGACAATGCACAATTAATAGCTGATTTCCTTCACAGGGAAATCATCTGCTGATTCAAGACTCCAAAGCAAGTTACCACCGATAGAGGAATGGAATTCGTCAACCAGTTCCACGAGATTCTCTACAAAAAGTATAAGGTCCAACATATCAAGACCACAGCCTATCACTCACAAGGAAACAGACAGGCAGAATGAATGAATAAGACCCTCAAGAATGTCATCGCCAAGATTTGTGATAAATATGGAAACTGGGACCACTATCTTCCAATAGCATTATCCACTCTGTGAGATATATGATCACAAAGCACTCATTTTACACCACAAGAAATACTATTTGGAGAAGAAAGTTCTAGTGGAAGTTTGTCAGCAAACAATGACGCAATCTGGAAGCATGTAGACACGGAGATACAGAGATTACATCAAATTAGGAAAAAGGCAGAGGATTACATCATCAAGGTGCAGGCATTATAATGGAACAATGCAGAAAAAACTCACAAGCCCCTGGAGACAATCAAGATAGGAGACAAAGTTCTGGTGTATTGGAATATGGTAGAAGCTTCTTGGTCAAGAAAACTGGAGCCCAAATGGAAAGGACCTTATCTTGTGCAAGATATAAAAGGGATCACCTTTCAGCTACGAAAACTCACAGGTACAATAATCCCCACTATCATTCATCAAAACCGACTCAAGAAGTATCATGGCCAATAACCGAAGCACTGCAACAGCACTCAAGATCACTAGTGCTGCCCAAAGAGCCATCGAGAGACAATGGTATACCATAGAACCTCCAACTATAGAGGAATTATTCGACAGTGTTAGAAGTATTGTGCAGACCCATCTTGCTTGAATCTCACACTTCAAGGCCTATCAGCATCATATAGAATTCCAAGAGTACTTCAAACTTAGACAGATACTCAACCAGAACCAGAACATAATCAAAGATGATTGGATTACCGAATGCCAACTCTCTCTTGCTCAAGACACCATTGCCAAGAGAATCCATAAGTTATTTTGAGATAATGAGTCAGCATTAGCCCACCAGAGATGAATAGCCCCCTCAGACTTCGAGCAAGTTAGGTGACACCATTGGGAAACAGTGATGCAGCAAATTGCCCAGTACAAGACCATTCAGACGATTGAAGCCTGGGAGTTTGAATAGATATTTCAGGGATGAAACCATCTATTTAGGAGGAAGTTGTGATGGTAGAGCCAAATTTGGAAGAAGGAATAAGGGATAGACACTTGATCACAACCAGTTCCAAATTAGTATAGTCTTATAGTTAGCAGTCCCTGATTCTGCCAAATGGCAAGATTATTCTGCCAAATGGTGAAATTGAAGACCCAATATAGTATAGCATTCTGCCAAGTGGCAAGATTATTTTGCCAAGTGGCAAAATGACTCACAGCTTAGCCATGTAACTCAACCACCTCATAGTTAGCAAACTTATATAAATATCCCAGTATCTTAGAGTGAATAAACCTCAGATCGAAAGTGTTAGTATAAAGAACAAGTATACTGATAAAGGACCTTTGGAATTACCTCTTTGACACATTTGGCCTCATGGAACTACTGACTCTGGGAGTCAAGAAGACAAGAATTCAAGATAAAGAAATCTGATGTACTTGCTAAGTTTAGCATCTGCTATGTTATACCAGATAAAATATTTAGAACTAGCTATTCTTACCTTGCTATTTTGATTATTATTATTAATATA
>RQIL01001477.1:0-13649 GCA_003951145.1 Jimgerdemannia lactiflua
AAAAAAAAAAAAAAAAAACAATAGCATACTTAGCCACGTAACATAGTAACTGTGCATTATAGTTAACCCCAGACAGATAGCAATAGCAACTGTACGAGTGACCCAGCAAACATATATAAATAACCCATATTCTTAGAGTGAATAAACCTAGAGCAATGATCACTCAGAAGTTTGAGTTAAAGAATTACTCTTGCTACAACCCAACCACCCCATCCAGTTCAAGAGAACAGCCATGTTTGAGAAACCGCCAGGAAAACCATTAAGGACCGACTGCCATTAGGAATTCGCTGCCATGGACTGCCGTGAGCTTCTAGAACTGCCGCCAAGTCAAGGAAACTGCACCCGAGATTCAAGTCAGTTAAGAACCACTGCTAAGGAAAGCCACCAGAAACCGACCACCCCATTCAGTTAAAGGAATGACCACTATTCTCAAGACCGTCACTGAGATCCTGCATTTGGACCAACCACACATTCGACCCAGCAGTGCATTCGAACTGTCATTCAGACCCCACATTCAAGATTCGAGACCCGTATATTCAAGTGTTAAAGACCTCAAGGAATCCAGGGATACTTAGCTTAAGAGAGCCAGCCCGAGCACCTGCCATTCACCCGACGTTGCCAAGTTAACAAGTCAGATGGATAAGTGAGCCATCGACCTCCATTTTCTTTACCTGCTGCACCACAAAGAGAATTACCAACCAATCGACCAACCATTATGCACCCAAGTAATCGCCACTAGGAAAATCCATCTATTATCCACTAAACAGCCGAGCCATCATATCCAACCTTTGCCGACATTTTGAACAATCTGACCATATGACCACCAACCCATATCTACCCCTTTTATCTCAACATATATACTGCACACTTCATCAAGTGGCACATTGAGCCGTGCTCGAAGCTTATAGTTATACAAATCGCACACCACATTTTGGGGGCTCAACTGGAAATAGTTTTCTGAAAAGACTTAACCTTTTGGCTCAAGAACTCAGTAGCCATCTACATTGGAGACTCCAGGAGAACCTAGCAGCCAGCAACAAGTTCAGAGACAGCCCTCTTCAGCAGAAAAGAAGGCCCACACTATTGTCAGGACAGCAGCCAAATCTCTTTTCAAGAATAGCAGCCAGAAGACCGAATCTGAGGACAGAAGTGACCCAGACTACAGCTTGACCCCAAGGGAGAGAAGACAACTCAGAGGACAGCCAGAACCCCTTCAGCTTCAAGACCTAGAAGACAATCTCCCGGAGGAGTATCAGACCCGAATTTACAGGAAGAACTTTGACCGGAGCAACTATATTACTACAGTTGTCAATCAAGCCACCCCTTTAGACTGAGTTTACTTCGAGACATCTGAAGGAGAAGAGGACTATCATCCATACAATCTACAAGATGAGTTCAACCTATATCATCATACTGATAGCAACCCAGACTTTCAGCAAGGCGAACCAGACTCCACTACTTCACAGCTGCAAGGAGCAGACGAATCCATCATCAGTTACATCAGTCCACTTGCACCACCAGTTATCCAAGCTTCAGTACCCTGGTCCCTTACTCCCCACTACTATTTACAAGAGACAAGGAACAACACTTCTCTCAGAGCCTCAGCATTCGATAGCCACTACCAGTCACTTAGGAGATCACTACCTTCAAGGACCTACACCCCAGCCTTAATCAACAGACCCAGATCCCCTACACCACCAAGACACCACCCTCTACCAGTACTCCCTATACATCAAACACCTTCACCAACCCCCCCTCCACAAGGACCTTTAAGGAACACTACCCCCGAACCAAACTCAGACTATGAGGACAGCGAAGACAAGCCAGACATGAGTTACCTTCAGAAGTTTTATGGAGCAGACAGTGAAGACATAGAGAAGTTCATTGGAGAAATTGAAGTACAAGCAGCCGCCAAGCAATGGGATGCCCAAAGACAACTCAGAATCATTGAGTCACTCTTGAGAGGCCCAGCCTTGCAGAGATACAACCAGGCCAAGGTTATCGGGGGAGATATCTATAGATAAAAACATATTGACTATCTTGGGAATGCAGACTACCCCCAAAGGTGCACCATCAACAAGAACTGGCTCCGTGTACAGTTTAATGGTCTTGAATGCCAACAAGAGGCACAAGAAGCTCTGATCTATATGACCCAAGCTGTCAACGAAACCCCGAAGAGTTTCTACCATTGGATCCAAGCACAAATGATCAAGGTGAACCTCCAGCCTGCAGTCCAACTGGCATTGGCATCCACTACCTTCCTCAATGGCCTATATCCAGAACTCAGAAGGCAAGTTATTAGGATGAGTTATCAGAGTATTGAGCAGCAAGTTGCTGGACCGCAAGGGTGTTGGGAAGTAGACTACAGACCAGCCCAGCCGGACCACCATGAGCCAGCCAGAGCTGAACCTCCAAGACCTCGAGGATCTACCACAGCAGAGCAAAAGAATGCATTTCTCAGGGCCCAGCTAGTCAACTTTGAGAACAGACCCCCACCTTCGGCCCCAGTCCAATTCGGTCAACTGCAACAGCAGCAGCTGCCAAGAGCACAAGAAGACCCAATGACCATACTCACAAAATAAATGAAAGATCTGGCCATCACAGTGGCACAGCTAAAGAACCAAGGAGGAAGACAGCAAGATTACTGTCATGACAATAGGCCAGACTATCGACAACAAGACAACAGGAGCTCTTCCCAGGCACCACCAGCTATAACTGCAGATCTGGCTACAACAGGCCCCTATGCCTCTACCTGTTTCTACTGCGGAAATCAAGGCCACATCCAGAGGTACTGCCAAAGAAAGCAAGCTACTCAGTCCAATGACAGAAATGTCAACCTCATTCAGATGGATGAAGAGATACGAGAAATGGAAGAAGAAGCAGCCTGGCTTTACAGATAAGATGATACCTATCCATACTATGAAGCCTTCCCATCCAAGGTGACTTGGGATGCCGCCCCCACACAGACCAGAGGATGAGGAAGACCACCAAGGATCCCACCCCCACCGCTGCCGGTGACAGTATCTACAGGCAAGTACCCAAGGCATGGTTATTCCTCCTCAGACACCCCACTGGAAAATGACAAGCGAGTCAGAAGAGACATCTCCAAGCCTGAAGCTGGACCATCAAGAGCATCAAGGACTACTTCCCTGCCTGACCTCGAAGAAGATGAGCACATGAGTATAGAGTCCTCAGCAGACGAGATGCCTATCAGGAATGAGAGACCTTGCCCTCAAGGAATCAAACATTGAAGGAGCAGCAAACCTCATGCAGCAGCCTTACTTTGGGACCAGATCCATTAACAGAATACAGGCCTCACTATTGAGCAAGTCCTCAAGAATGCCCCAGAAGTTAGACGAAAATTCCTGAAGAAAGCCAAGGAGGATACCAAGAGACTTCCTGTCCAAGGACCACACACGCAAGAACCCAGCACTATTCACGCGGTGCATGAAAGCTGACAACACAATCATCAATTCACCAGACTTGCGAGTGGAAAAGTGCATGGAGAAAATGCCTGGATTCTCATTGACACTGGAGCAGCAGTCTGCATCATTACCCAAAGAATGTTGGAGAGAATCGGTTGGAGAATTGATGAAGGAACCAAAGCAAGAGTCATCATGGCAGATGGATCAGCATCCACCCCCCTTAGACTTGTATGAGACATCTCCATTCAAGTTGGGAAAGCCTGCCTCAATGTACCTCAAGCCGTTGTGACTCCCGTGACCTCTTATGACCTGATCTTGGAAACAGATTGGATGCACTGAGTCGGAGCCAATGTGGACATCAGAAAACAGCTCCTAGTCTTCACCATTCATGGACAAAAGCACAAGGTACTCATCGAGTCAAGAGCCTCATCAAGAAAAGCAAGTTCAGCCCCCAAGACAGAATGGCATGGATATGGCGACACACCTACCACAACTATGGATGAAGACAAGAGTGAAGCAAATTTTTTACAAGAAATGGGAAGTAACTTCGATGCCCCTAGAGATCAAGATAGTGAGCCAGAAGAACCCTTTGTTGGAGTCATTGACATTGAAGGCCTAGCTGAAAGTATCGACAGAGCCAACAACAAAAGAGCAGCACTTGATTTTGCAGGACCATCCACGTAACCACCACCCCCGCTGATAGAAAACCGAATTTCGCAAGCCTTCTGCCTAGGCACGTGTGAGCATTTCAAACGCTTCTATTCACCAAGAGATAACTGCAATACCTGCCAAGTCCTTGACCTCAAGAAGATTCTGATGCCAACCATTATTGATAAAGACAAAATGAAATGAGCACTAGTTCACAGCTGAGCTCAGCCTCCACCCCCAAAGACTTTCAAGAAAACTTACCAAGAACAGCAAAAGGTTCTCTCCCCCCAACCCATGGAGACTCTTACCATTGAAAGGGACAGCAACAGCTCCTATACCATCACCCATGCCCTTCAAGTCACTCTGCCGACCTATGACAAGTATTGGAAGAGATACCCCACCAGCAAGGAAGTCAAGGAATGAAATGAAGGCTTTGTTAAGAAGGGACACTGTGATTGTGGGAAGATCTTCACCTGCTATTGGTATGAACATCAAAGTATTCACCTCAGCAAAGATGTCCACAGAAGTCAAGTCAAGAGAAAGGATCTCACCCTACAAGAATCTCGAATTCGTTGGGCCTGCCGGAAGTGCAAGAAGATTGACCACAAAGGAGACTGCGAAGCTAAAAGCAAGACCACTATTTGGGACCTACCTCTGGAAGTTCTCACTATCATCTGCTGGTACTGCTGCCCACACCAAGGAATAGAAGGAGTCAATCTTGCCTTCACCCTCATGGAAGCCCTGGACCCCCTCGGAAAGACTGGGTTCAACTATACAAGAAACCTGAAGACAGGAGCACATTGGCCATTCTTTGAGCCAGAACAGATGGAGTTCTCACCTGCAATCACAGCTGCTAGAGAACCTTTCCTCAAGATCCACCTGGTTGTTCAAGTCAAGCTACTCTCACCATGGGCATAGCCTCCCCTTGTACAAACCAAAGGATCAGTCGGATATGACCTCTGTCTCTCATATTAAACAACAATCCAACCTAGAAGCACCAAGACCTTTGATCTTCAATCGCACTTGCTATACCGCCAGGACTCTATGGACAACTAGCATCAAGATCATCTTTGGCAGCCGAAGGAATCACTATTGAAGGAGGAGTTATTGACCAAGATTACTGAGGATCTCTGAAGGTCATCATTCGCAATCATGGAAGGAATCACTGATGTTTCAACCCCCTGAAGGCCATCTGTCAGATTCTTTTCATCAAGACCTCACAGCCTACCATTCAAGAGGTAAAGCAGCTGGACAGTACCAAGAGAGAATGAGGAGGATTCGGAAGCACCAACAGGGACCCACAGGTACCACCTATTGAGGTCCATGTAGCAAGAGTCACCCAGTTCAGACAAATGAGGCCCCACATCTGCTGCCCCATCTGAGCAAGAGAGGAAATCATCCTGCAGCCATATCAGCAATGAGGCCTTGATGTGTATCTCTCAGTGGAAGCCGACAACCTGATTTTCGAACCATTGATGGAGCTTCGAGAAAAGTATCACCTGCTCTTGGCCAAGGAATGAATTCATAATCAGATGTCACTAATTCACATCCCTATCAGAAACATAGGCTTCGAGGTGATCACCATCCCCAAAGGAACAACACTAGGATATTTTGAACCACTGATAGATACTGTGGTGAGCCACATACAAAAAAACTTTTTAGAATAGCTATAAGTTAGCCACCTACTATAGTAGGAAGACATTCAGAAATCAAGGATGATGCGAACCCTTCATAATTAGCCAGATAACGCGAACAGCCAGATGACATGAACAGCCAGATGACGCGAACCCCTCATAATTAGCCAGATGACGTGAACCCTTCATAATTAGCCAGATGATGCGAACAGCCAGATGACGTGAACATTAGCATAGCATAGTAACCAGCCCAGCAACCATTGCTGCGGAAATTGTATAAATAACCAGACATACCAAAAGAAGATGTTTACCTATACAGGACCTGTACACTGAACAGCACCTGTACACTGTACAGCACCTGAACACTTGTACCAGAACAAGAAACACCTGATATAAATAGCACTCTATAATTAACCAGATAGCAACCAGATAGCAACCACAATGTATAAAATACCCCAGAGACAAGAGTGAATAAACCTCAGTTCCGAAAGCAAAAGCAAAAGTCAATTGTCTGGTACACTTAGGAGAAACACCTGCCAAAAGCCCCTTGGTCCTAAAGGAATTGGATTGCAACACTTAGGAGATACACCTGCCAACGAGCCACTGCCAAGAAGTTGTGAGCCACTTTCCACTCTGGTCTACTTTCCGATACAAAGAAGTTTGTCGTTTTAAGAGAAGTCTGCCAATCTGCCACATACCGCCGATCAGTCCACCATTTTCAAGTCCATTTTCAAGTTTGCTGCCAGGAAAGGCCGCCGTTTTCAAGAAGTCCGCTACGTCTTTGTCCGCTGATCCGCCGCATCCCGCCGATCCACATCATTCTACATTTTGCTTGCCGATCTGCCACGTAACGCTGATCCACCTCGTTCCAACCGCCTCATTCAAGTCCACCTTTTTGTATGCCGATCCGCCGCATTCTGCCAATTGTCCGCATTTATTCAAGTAACCCGCTCACCTGCCAGAAAAGGAACCCGTTTACTGTCACGCCAGCAAACCGTTCCCAGAAGAGCCCACGCTTTTAAGGAAACCCGATCGCCATCACGCATCCAGAACCCGCACCCTTAAAGGAAACTGATCGCCGATTCCCAGAGAGCCCGCTCATTTAAGGAAATCTGCCAAATTCACCAACCACCCGAGTCATACAAATTATCCACCGTCACTCAAGGAGGAAATCCACTCACAGGAGACCATCCTACAGACAAGAACGCCACCAAATTAGGAAATTGCATGCAGAAAGTCTCCAGCTGTTGAATATTATACCACTAGACAGCAACACAAGGAACCTATACATATTATCTGAACATTTTGTTGCTTTTTGACAAAGTAACTGGGGGCTCAAGCCAATCTACACAGCTGCCCAACCTTGTAATTTGCCTCTATTGAGCCGGGCACGTTACAATACCTACGAGGAAGAAGTTTATGAGTTTTTGGGAAATGGCAAGCCCTCTCTGGTGAGACTGATGGTACCAGGGAGGAAGACTCAGCAAGCTCAGTAATTAAAGCTGTCGACATTGAGGCAACTCTAACTAAGGACCAACAACAGCAGATACAAGAGTTGATAGAAGAATACAAGGATATATTTACCACCACATATAATAACTTCCCACCATACCAATACAGAGAGCACCCTATATATACTGGAGACACAAAACCAATCCGACAACACCCCTACCAAACACCACACTACTTGATTGAATTCGAACAATAACACATAGATGAAATACTATGAAACGGAGTTATCAGACCCTCATCAAGCCCTTGGGCTTCACCAGCAATTATCATGCCAAAGAAAGGAGGATGGAGACTAGTTGTGGACTTCAGAAAACTCAACAAAGTCACAACAGAAGATGCCTACCCTCTACCAAGAATCAATGACCTCCTCAATGCCCTTGGAAAAGCCAAGTACATGACCACCACCGACCAGTTCCAAGGATTCCAAGTAATCCCTATTGCCAAGGAAGATATCTGCAAGATGGCCTTTATCACCAGATGAGAACAGTATGAATACCTTTGAATACTATTTGGACTCTGCAATGCCCCAGCCTCATTTCAACGAATGATGAACCATGTCCACCAGGACCTCATCAGGAGAAATGTGCTAGTCTACATAGATGATATAATCATCTACTCTGAGACATTCAAGCAGTATTTGCAAGACCTCCATGAAGTATTCAATACCATCTAAAGCTCAGGACTCAGACTCAATGCCAAGAAGTGCTTCTTTGGAAAACACCAAGTTGAATATCTGGAGTATGTTGTCTTAGCTCAAGGCACACACACTGACCCCTGCAAGGTAGAGAAAGTCAAGAACTACCCAACCCCTACCTCAGCCAAGGAGACCTTATCCTTTCTCATGTTAGCATCCTACTACTGGCGATTTATCCCAAGATTCTCAGACAAGGCGGCACCTCTCAGAGACATCTCCAAGAAGGATCAATCATTCTACTGGAAGGAAGACCAGCAAAGTCTTTTGATCTACTCAAGAAGGCCCTAACTGAAGCCCCAGTCCTGGTGCGACCAGATTTCAACAAACCTTTCATCCTGGCAACCAATGCCTTAGCCCTAGGACTTAGATCAATTCTGTCACAGCAAGACGACCACAAGAGAGAGCATATTATCGAATATGCTAGCAAGGCCACAAATGAATCACAGGCAAACTATGGAGCCACCAAGTTGGAATGCCTAGCAGTAGTATGGGCAGTAGACTACTTCCGCCACTATCTTTTAGGAAAGAGATTTGCCCTCATCATGGACCATCAAGCCCTACAATGGTTGTTCAAGAAACCAGAGCCCTCAGGAATCTTTGCAAGATAGATCATGTCTCTGCAAGAATACCAGTTCACCATCGTCTATAAGAAAGGTGCCAAGAATTCAAATATCGATACTCTGTCAAGAATCCCCTGAACTCAACAAGAAGGGAAGGAGCCCCCACAAGAGAAGGCTACTTCCCACTTGCCCAAATGAACAAAGACCTACGCCTCGCCCTCACCTGGAGCCTGCACCATAGGAGCTTCAAGAAAGGAATTCAGCCTGTCCACAAGATGTTCATCCAAAGGAACCTCAAGAAATTTCAAGAAGGTGATGGTGAACTTTGGAGAGTGGAAGAAGATCATTACACCCAAGTCCCAAGAGAAGACAAAGTACCAAAAATCCTGACAACAAATCATGACCAGAATGCACATCGAGGAATTGGCACCACTATTGCAAGAATCAAAAAGCAATACTGGTAGCCCAAGATGAGGAAACAAATTTCAGCACACATCCAACAATGCGATACCTGCCAAAGATACCAACAGAAATCTACCAATTGAGCACCATTAATGTCAATCACAGCACCAGCCAGAGCCTTTCAAAGACTGGGAATAGACATCATTAGACCCCTGTCAGTAACTAGCTGAGGAAGATGCTACATTCTCACCATCAAAGACCACCTGACGAAATGGCCAGAAGTCTTTGCCATTGAAACCGCCGATGCCCAAACAATCATTGGAATCCTGTACGATGAAGTCTTCAGCCGCCACAGTGTCCCCAAGGAAATCATCACAGACCAAGGCCATGAGTTTATCAACAAAGCCATGAAGATCTTCGCAAGCAGCTTCAAGATCAAGCTATGACCAACAACAGCTTACTATCTCCAGGCGAATGAACTTACAGAATGAATGAACCAGACCATCAAGCGAGGTCTTAGCAGGACCAGAGATCAACTGAACTGGGACATCTATCTGCCAGCAATTTTATTCAACATCTGCACCTCCAAGACAGCTGCTACTCAACAGACCCCTTTCTATCTAGTGTATGGCTGAGAAGCACAAGATCCCACCAAACCAGTCCAGCCAGATTTGATAAGACAAGTCACAGAAGAGATCACCCAGTTATATGAAGTACGCCAACAAGCACAAGGATTTATCGCCAAAGCACAAGAACAACAAAAGAAGTACTACAACCACAAAGCTGATTTGGACCCCCTGCTTATCAGACAACAAGTTCTGGTATACCATACCATCATAGAAGGAAACTGGAGTACCAAGCTTGAGCCAAAATGGGAAGGACTATATCTTATTCACCAAGTCTTCGTGAATCACACCTACCAACTCAAGACCATGGACGGAGTCTTATTCAAGACCAAGATACACCGCAACTGCATAAGGCTCTACTACTCAAGAGAAGCAAAATACATTTGAGCAACTCTCCTCACTTCATCTGTGTCACCTCCAATGAAGAATGATGGACACTTCAGTTGAACCCAAGAAGCCAATTGCATCAGTTTACTTCTCAAGCCCATCAGCATAACAGATGTCGCTACTATAAATTGCCTCAGATTATAGGAAAACCATTTCCGAGAGGTTCGAACCCCCAGCTGTGACTATGAGAGCCCTCACCTTAGACAAGGATGGCCAGTCCTCACAAATGCACCAGTATTCTGTTTGTCTCTGCCGTTAAGATCACCCAACCCTGTGTAACTCTCACCGCCAAGGATGGCTCTAATTTTGCAAGGGGCAGATGTGATGTCTACAATCGATCATGTCTGAATTCGGAGTACTCTGTGACAGCTAGGATCAGACAACATTATGGCATGATAACCTATGACCAGCCTAAACTGTCAAGTGATTGTACCAAAAGGAGATAAGATAATCCGAGCTGAAATGAAGACCACATTATTTAAAGGACCCAGCCTCAGCCTCAAGGACTGGCACCAAAGAACAAGTACTTTACACACAATGCCTCCCACCCGCCATTCCAACCAGACTTCTCGCCACTCTACCCCTTTGCCAAGTTTCAAGACCATTGTCCTCAATGCCATCAAGCAGGCTATCTGGTACCCAGATACCTCGGACCACTTGAACTTCTATACCGAAGACCTTGGACACTTTATCAACTACTGGTACATCATGGCCCAGCAGCTCAAGGACACCACTGAACGAATGACCTTCTGGCATGACTACAAAATTGGCCACCGCCTCTGCAATGAAACCCAAGAAGATGACCAAGAAGGCCTTGCTGCTAAACTGTTAACCACCAGCCGGCTTATCAAAAGGGCCCTCCGAGTCCACCAAATCTTCTGCCATATCCCCTGGGCCATTGTACACTTACAAGGAGTAACTGTCAAGAATATTGTCTGTCTTATCACTGAAGAAGCCAATTGGGTAGAATCCGAAGTAGCTGATTATATTGGAAGCAACTGCATCACCACAGGAAGCCAAGACACCAAACCTACCTTATCAGGTTTCCATACTACTCCCCTCTGAGAGAATCACCAAGGTCACCTCATGAGTCTCATGGAGATATTCGAAGGACCACCCATTACCATGAAAGTACCTGCTGGAGCCACACACACTACCCACCACCCTGTTAACCTCAATTTGCACTACATCATTTGGGAGCCAAACCAAGAAGAGGCTCAAGAAGTCCCTACCTTCGAAAAGGAGGAGATTGAAGAACCCCAAGACCCTACCCCTGAAGCAGTCCCATCTGACACCGAAACAGATGGGTCCTCAGAAGAAGAAGAAGAGCAGCAGAGAGTTTACCAATCCTCTGTCTGCATCCAAGCTGTCCAAGGATTGGGGAATGTCATTGAAGATGATTGGCCACTATTTTATCCCCTCACCTCTTGGCCAGCACTTCCTCCTTTCAAAGAGCAGAATGACGAAGTCACAATTCAGCAAGATGATTTGTTTGCCACTGATGAAGGGTACTATACCCTTTAAAGTACAGATCAGCACCTTCTCATTACTTACAAATATTATAGTTCAACTGCACACAGATGATCACTCTCATGTTAACAAGTCATTCAACTGCATTCGGTGATGTCCTTTGCATGTCCGAATCTGGTGTAAACAAATGTCGCAACCATTTTCAGTGATGCCAACCCAAACAAATGTTTTCAGTGATACCTCCAACGCAATCGAATTTGGCATAAATATTTGACACAGCCAACAATAGCATACTTAGCCACATAACATAGTAACCATGCATTATAGTTAACCCCAGACAGATAGCAATAGCAACCATATGAGTGACCCAGCAAACATGTATAAATAACCTGTATTCTTAGAGTGAATAAACCTCAGTCAGTTGAAGTTTGAAGTAAAAAGGATTACAGAGAAACCTCTCACTGCCTCCAAGAGACCGGAAAATTCAGAGAATAAGATAACTAGAGGAACAATCGCTCAGAAGTTTGAGTTAAAGAATTACTCTTGCTATGACCCAACCACCCTATCCAGTTCAAGAGAACAGCTACATTTGAGAAACCGCCAGGAAAACCGTTAAGGACTGACTGCCATTAGGAATTCGCCGCCACAGACTGCCACGAGCTTCTAGAACTGCCACCAAGTCAAGGAAACTGCACCCGAGATTCAAGTCAGTTAAGAACTGCTGCTAAGAAAAGCTACCAGAAATCAACTGCCCCATTCAGTTAAAGGAATGACTGCTATTCTCAAGACTATCACCGAGATCCCGCATTCAGACCAACCACACATTCGACCCAGCCATGCATTCAAACCATCATTCGGACCCTGCATTCAAGATTCGAGACCCATATATTCAAGTGTTAAAGACCCCAAGGAACCCAAGGATACTTAGCTTAAGAGAGCTAGCCTGAGCACCTGTCATTCACCTGATGTTGCCAAGTTAACAAGTCAGACAGATGAGCAAGCCATCGACCTCCGTTTTCTTTACCCGCTGTGCCACGAAGAGAATTACCGACCGATCGACCGACCGTCACACACCCAAGTAATCGTCGCTAGGAAAATCCATCTATTATCTACTAAACAGCTAAGCCATCATATCTGACCTTTGCTGACATTTCAAACGATCCGACCATGTGACCACCAATCTGTATCCACCCCTTTTATCTCGACATACATACTGTGCACTTCATCAAGTGGCACATTGAGCCATGCTTGAAGCTTATAGTTATACAAATCGCACGCCACAGTATATATGAATAACAAATAAATTATATAAGCTATCAACAATTACAAATCTAATTTTTTTTGACCTTTATTCATAAATCCAATATACTAATATACATATTTTCATTGAGTTATTGTATTTCAAAATTCAAATTGAAAAATTCTCAATTTGATTCAATTTGAATCACCCTTAATTCAATTCAATTCAAATTGATTTGATTCATTTGAGAGCACTACAGCAGACAAACTAAGCAAGAAAGAGCTGAATTTGGTTCTATAGAAAAAGAAGTCCTTATAGTAATCAAGATTACTGAATTAGAGTATAAGAAGAAGAAAAGTTAAGACAAATATACTTATATAATTGGAAAAAGCTTCTCTCTTAAGAAAGAATTATAAATCTCTTATATATATTCAAAGATATACTTGCCACAAACTTCAAGAACATTATGACTAAGAAGTCCTTATACTATTATGATATCAATACTGAAAATGCAAAGCCAATTTATCAGAAGGCCTGTCCTATCCCACCAGCTTATAGAGAGTTGCTCAAGAGGGAAATTAAGAAGATGGAGAAATCTAGTATTATCAAAGAAACTAGTAGCCCTTGATTATTACTTATTATCCTTATACTAAAGAGAGGAAGCTACATATCTAGGAAAATTTGTACCCAGACTCTATATAGACTACCAAAGACTAAATAAGGTCACTAAAAAGAATAGATAACCATTACCCAATATTGATAATATTCTCATCATACTGAAGAATGAAATATGATTCTATATTACTCTTGATCTATTCTCTAGATTCTACCAAATCAGTCTTACTTCTGAAGCCAGCAAAAGGTCAGTCTTTATTACTTCTGATAGAACCTATATCTATCTTTATATGTCCTTTAGAATGTGTAATGTATAGTACTCTCAATGAATCAAATCAAATCAAATTTAATCTAAATCTTTTTTTTTTTTTTAATAGAATCAAGTCCCTGCAGATTTTTATTGGAAGAGAACCTAGACTATATAGGCCAAAACCCT
>RQIL01001488.1:0-13636 GCA_003951145.1 Jimgerdemannia lactiflua
AGAGAATATTATAGATAGTTAATAAATAGAGCTATGGGCAATAGAAAAAAAGAAAAAAAAATCACATAAGTCTAGGCTGAGATAATAGTAGAAAAAAGGTACTAAGGCACTATATGTATGAGAGCTGATAATGGAAGAGTTGTAAATATAGTCATGAATGGTAGAGAAGGTTGTCTTGGGCTCAAATATAGTTATCTCAAATAAACAAACTATTCCCATTTCACTTATATTCCTTTGCAAAAACATTAGAATATGGATTATTTTTTCTTTTTCATTATTTCTTCCTTTTCTTATTTCTTTCTTTCTTTCTTTTTTCTTTTGGAAATCAACACCCATACAGGTGATATTACATATTCCACCTCCTTCTTTCTGTAGTTTTAGCTACCATTTGTCTTGCTCACCCTTTTATTTGCCATCTGTCTGATGCTTTATCTGTTGCAGCACTGGTTCAATATGCATCCTCAAATCAACCTTTATATAGTTTATATATTACATATGTAAAACTGTATATATATGAATGTTTGTCAATAATAATAAAGGCAGACCAGCAGATTTGAAGACTGGAAATTACTAAGTACCAGATTTTAGCATTTTATGTATTCAGTTCAACAGGTTATTTATTAGTGACTAATTTCTGGTACACAGTATCACTTGGTTAGTGATGATACCAAATCCAAAACAAAAGAAAAACCTCAAAATCCATGGTGAGGGCAGCAACTTGAATGAGAAAATTCTTGGCTTTAATTCATAAGCTTCCAACTATATTGTACTGGAGATTATTATGTGGAAAGAGATATAAATTATTCCAATTTGGGTGTATATGTTAAATGATTTACAAAATCTCCTCTTTGCCTAAGGCTCCTTCACCAACATTGTTGAGGTCTCCTTCATGACATCTCCTTCATCTCCTTCACCCAAGGCCCCCTTTTATTGATATTCCCTTCACTGATATCCACTTTAATATCTAAGGTATACTCCAATGTCTCCTTTGCTGAAGTGTCTCCCACTCTGAAGCAAAGCTACAGTTGAGTGGATTCTCTATTATTGGATTTTCTGTAATTATTGTCTCATGAATACAATGACTCTAGAATTTGGTCAAAAGGATTACTTATATAAATAGAAATAGTTAGGACAAAAGTGTTCATAATATCTGATAGGAATTCCAGAACTTTCATTGCACATAACTAAGATATAATGCCCTATAAAATATATAAAGATACTGTGAGTTTACAAACAAAGATGACAAAATTGAATATATGTATATGGATACAATTGATTAGGTTATATTAAACAATTACATTCTTTAACTTGGCTAGGTTGTATGCTCCCTCATCACTGATGCTGTTGGCTAAAAAATAAATAGGATGAGATAAGTAAATATGCATACATTGTGAGCTTGATTCCATTGTACAGCCACACCCCATTGCTTCACATAGTTCTAACATATCTCCAAGATCCAGTGAGATCAAGGTCATGTTCTACTTCAAATACTTGGCTAGGGCACATGCCCCCTTGTTGCCAATATTATTCCCTGAGAAATGAACAAGAGAAGATGATACATTATGAGCTTGATTCCATTGTGCAGCTGCACCCCATTGCTTCATACAGTTCTGACATACATTGGAGAGCTAGCAAGATCAAGATCATATTCTGCTTCAAACACTTGGCTAGAGTGTGTGCCCCCTTGTGGCTGATGCTGTTTACTGAGAAATGAATAGGAGGAGATGAGCAAACATGTATACATCATGAGCTTGATTCCATTGCATAGCTGCACCTCATTGCTTCACATAGTTCTGATATATATCAGAGATCCAGCGAGATCAAGGTCATGTTCTGCTTCAAACACTTGGCTAGAGCACATGCCCCCTCATCACCAATGCTATTCCCTGAGAAATGAACAGAAAGAGATAAGCAAACACATATACATCATGAGCTGATTCCATTGCTCAGCCACACCCTATTGCTTTACACAGTTCTGACATATCTCTGAGAGCCAGTGAGGTCAAGGTTATGTTCTGCTTCAAATACTCAGCCAGAGTGCATGCTCTCTCATATCCAATGCTGTTTGCTGAGAAATGAACAAAAGGAGAAAAGCAAACACACATACATTGTGAGCTTAATTCCATTGTGCAGCCACACCCCAATGCTCACACAGTTCTAATATACCCCCAAGAGCCAGCAAGGTAAAGGGTATGATCAGCTTCAAACACTTTGCTAGGGCATGGGTCAACAGAATGCCAATTCTATTTCCTGCATATAATGAAAGAATGTAAGCACATATGGATCAACTTGTTCCAATCCCACAATTACAAAAACAATAATTCAGAGTTTCTGACTCATTGCTGAGATTGAGCTTGGTCATATTGGTATTCTGCTTTAGAAATTTAATCAGAGTACATATTGCTCTATTGCTTGTATATGCATACTTTTCTGAATATGGATAGAGATGAGTATATATGTATAGAGTGTGTATTTTATTTTACATAAATAATAGTTAATACTATTCAACCATATCTGAGAGATTTAAATCATGTAAGATCATTTCTCACTTTAGAAGCTCTACTAGAAAACTAGTCCCTTTGCTGTCAGTACTGCTCTCTGTAAATGAACAAAGATATAGCAGACATAAATGGAACAAAAGCTTGATTATGTAAATAGTAGAAAACAATCATTCATATGATATAACATATAGATTGTAATCAGGTTTGTCTGTATGCTATTTGCTAAATACAAATAGAGGATTAATATGTATAACCAATAGTTAGCTATAGCATCTCAATAATGTTGGGACCCACTAATATTATCTTTGATACTACCATAGTCTGATTATTGTGATATAAGTAAAGAACAAAAAAACAAATATAGATACCATATAATTGTAAGGATAACTATATGACCTGTAATGCTACTGACCTTGATTTAGTTATCATACAAGAGTGATAAGCATCAATCACAAGTGCTCTTTGGTAATTTGTAGAGTTGTGGAAGTATGTAAAATTTACTCCTGGTGTTGCATGTACTCAGTCCCTCCACAAATTTAAAGACATTACTGCTGTTTGGGTATTCTAGCTCTTGCTGATGGATAATCTGTCTTATTTTGATGAACAATTGCATCTCAAGTTAAAATAGCATATATAGGTGTCATTGCAAGTCCTCCTAAAATCCGATCATCTATATTTGATTGCAAGACAAAAGAAATCCCAACTAAACCAGCTGCATATTCTAACAATTGATGGTAGACTTCAAGGGCACTAGGTTGCTGGTTAGGGTTGATATGCTAGCAGCTCCAGGTGATGTCATTGAATATTGTTGGAGCACCAGGGATCAACTCCTCTTGAAGGCCATCAGGATTGGTGATGGCCACTGGTGCATTAGCTTGTAGTGGTACACTGACAATCAGTCACTGCAACAGAATTCCAAAGTAATAGATATCTGATTTCAGTGTATACTTTCTTTCTTAAAGAGCTCTGGAGGGAGGTATGCCAACCAACTATAGACACCATCCTCAGAGTTGGTATTTTCAACAGATTGACTTAGTTTAACATCAATCAGGAGTATGGTATGAGACTTGTGAGATACTATGTTCCCCACATTAAGGTCTCTATGACTGAAGCTCAAATTGTAGAGACTGGTCTAGCAGCTTGCAAGGCTTATGATATATGTAAAAGCTGTATACTAATCACCATCTTGTTCACATGACCACTTTTCAAGAGTACTGATATTAGTAAATTACATAATCATCAGATACTCTCCAGTTTTAGAATATTGTGATATAGCAATAATACCCATTGTAGGGGCATTGGTGTTGTTATTTCCACAGTGACTCAAATAGACATTTAGCACCAACTGTATTTGGTAGATAAAAATAGAGTAAGATTATTGATAATTGATATTTTAATGTACCTTGCTCAATGGAGGCAAATTACAAGGTTGGGCAGCTATATAGATTGGCTTGAGCCCCCAGTTTCTTTGTCAAAAAGCAACAAAATGTTCAGATAATAGGTATAGATTCCTCTTGGATTAGTATTTAGTGATATAATATTCAACAGCTGGAGGCTTCTGCATGTGATTTTCTAATTTGGTGGTATTCTTGGGTTATACATGAGAATGGGTTTCCTTCTTGAGTGATGATCAGTGGATAATTTCGTGTGACTCGGCAATCTTATATATAGTGAATTTTGCAGATTTCCTTAATAGCGGGCTCTCTGGGAATCTGGCGATCAGTTTCCTTAAGAGTGTGGGTTCTGCAGGTTGCTCGTGACAGGTAATCAAGTTCCTTTTCTGGCATATGGACTTAAAAGCGGCAGGTTCCTCAAGTGTGGTCTTTGAACAATGCAGTTAAGTGGTCAATGCAGATTGAGCAGAGCAGACTAAATGAGGCAGATTGGTGGTACATGGCAGATTAGCAGATAAAAACATAGCAGACTTAAACTGGTGGATTACTTAAAAATGATGAACTTCTCTTCAGGCTTATCTGGCAAGCAAACTAAAATGTGAACTTTTTTGTATCAGAAAGTGGACCAGAGTGGAAATGAGATACCAAGCTCACAATCTTCTTTTAATAGTGGCTCATTGGCAGGCATATCTCTTAAGTATTACATTCCAATCTTTAGGACCAAGATGTTTTTGGCAAGCATTTCTCCTAAGTGTTTTTGGCAGGCAGACTTGTCTTTTGCTTCAGATTCAATTTCAGACTGAGGTTTATTCACTCTTGTCTCTGGGGTATTTTATATTTTGTGGTTGCTATCTGGTTGCTAGCTGGATAATTATAGAATGTTATTTATGTTGAGTTTGGACCTTAGGGGTCCACTGGACCTTGGGGGTCCACTAGACATTGGGGGTCCACTTGTCTTTCCTAATTCAGCTATCTGGATTATTTATATATTTTTCTACAGCAGTGGTTGCTGGTTAATAGGCTATGCTAAGTATTCATATCATCTGGTTTGTTTACATCATCTGGTTAAGTATGTTTGCTTGGCTCATCACATCAGCCCCCACTAAAGAGAGGTCTGTCCAAGACTATCCTTTAGTCATCATTCCGATATCTATAAGCATCCTCTGCATCTATGCCTGTACCATCATCTCCTTCTGTGCCTTGGTCACTCCATTCTAATTCTGGATTTTCTTCTTGTACTTCAGAAAACAGGAAGTCTACAACAAGTCTCCATCCTCCATTCTTTGGTACTATAAGTATAGGGCTGGTCCAAAGGCTGGTGGAGGGTTGGATGACTCCATTGTCTAAGAGTTCCTATATGTGTTCTTTTTCGAATGTCTTCAAGTGGTGGAGTATTCTGTATGGTTTCTGTCAGATGGATGTTGTATTCCCTGTATTTATACTATAGTGGTATGATGGGTTGTATGGCAGATTACCATGGTCTGTGGTGAAGATGTCTTGATATTTATGAAGGAGTTCGATTAATTATTGTTGTTGTTGAGGGGTCAATTCATCTCCAATATTTGTGAAAGGCTTCACTTTCTCCTGGATCATAGAGGGGCCTTTCCTTTCTTTTATAACCTTTTGCCATTTCTCTGTAAATTTAATTCATAAACTTCTCTGTATATTTGGTTGGGATAGGATACCAGATGTCCAATGATATTTTATTTTAGCAGGATGATATTTTCCCAGCTAGTGTTGGTTACTCAGGA
Organism: Jimgerdemannia lactiflua; assembly: GCA_003951145.1. Taxonomy (NCBI): domain Eukaryota; kingdom Fungi; phylum Mucoromycota; class Endogonomycetes; order Endogonales; family Endogonaceae; genus Jimgerdemannia; species Jimgerdemannia lactiflua. Next base: position 5,647 of record RQIL01001488.1, read on the forward strand.
GTGTACTGGATTCATCTTATCAGAGAATGTGTACCCTTCTATATGCAGATTTCAGATTTCTTCTTTGGGTTCAAAGAAGAGATTCATGGGGTCTGGTGGTATAAAGATTTTGATAGTGGTCTACTCTCCTGGTTCAAGGATAAGATTCTTGTGAAGTTTCACTGGTTGGCAGAAAACTTGCTGAGGGGCATTTGCTTTAATTTGGCTGACCTGAAGGAGATGAACTTCCATCTTGTCTAAGCTTCCAAATCCTTTGGCTTGTCTGGTACCCTGAGTGAGTTTGAGTACTTCCTGCAGCTGAGGAGTCTTATATTTGAGAAAGACTGCTTGTGTAATTTTGTCTCCTTTGTTGATTTGAATCTATTTACTACTTTCATTTCTTAATATAACCTTGATTTTGCCTGTATATCCTGGATCAATAGTTTCTCCTTCAGTAGAAAGTCATTCAAGAGCTAGTCCAGCCTTGAGGTCAGCTGGATGTATGTTCCTTTTGGTGGTTGCATGTCAATACTGGTTCTGATGAGCTTTGTACTTTTAGAGCCCATAACAGTATCATAATGACTGCTGAGATCATAGCCAATATCTTCTGGTGTACCTTTTTTGGTGGAATTGCATTAGAATGAAACAGGGTAAACTGTGTAATTATCTTGCCAAGTGTAGGATGTCCATGGGCTGAGGCTTCTGTGGCTTCAGATCTCCAACTTCTGATGTCTAGGTGAGACCATTTGCTCCAGTAGAAGGGTCTCAAAGGTAATTGATTCCTCTTTTTACTGTGGGGTCCAGGGCTTCTATATAATTGATAGTATCATCTATCCATCCTTGACAGATTGTATGGCAAATGAGAGCCAGGATATCTTCTCCTATGTTATATATCTTGAGGACCTTCCTTATAGGTCTCTTCTTTTTCTTCTTTGAATTTGGGCTCAGTCATCTCCTCTTTTGAGTGTGTGTACAATCACATCCTTGCTAAGATAGATCTTTTTATGTTGACAAGGCCAGCATCTAGGATGCTTTCCATGATGAAAATATCCCATGGCTTGGAAGTGCTTCTTCCTTTTTTTGATTTCTCCTACCTTCAGGAATCTGCATTCATTCACATCATATATTGGTGAAAGGGTAGAGAGGGTTTTTACTTCTGTCTGAATGTAGAATTCTACTCCATTTCTTCTCTTTGCAAGTGTAGTGACTGATTCTTTGAATGAGGTTTCTTTTGCAATGATTTTCAGAGATTTTGGTTCCGAGAGCTGTCTGGCTTATTGGTCCAATATGTGGCATTGGTAGCAGTAGTCTCTTGGTGAGTGGAAAATGACTTGATGAGGGCATCTACCTATTCAGAAGGCTTTCTCTTGATGAGTTTCAGGCCTTGGGATGTCTGGCTGTGAGCTGGGTCCAGCTTCTTCTTCACTCCAGGGGGTGTTATTATCTTCTTCTTGTGGTGCCCAATTCAGATCATCTCAAGAAACAATTGTAGGAAGTTCTTTATTTTCAGAAATGCTATCTCCTTCTTCCTCTGGTAGTTGTTCCTGAATTGCTTGTACTTCTGCTGCTTCAATTTCAGGATTGGGTATGACTTGTGTATGGCTTTTCAGCTAGATGTTATGAAGGCATCTCTTCTTCCTTCTCCTGTATTCAGGGCATATAGTGCTAGGGATTTTTCGATTTCTCATATGTCTGGAAGAGTGTTCCTTTCATTTCTGTCTTTGGAGTCACTTGGTGCATCCTCTGGCTTTATCAGTAATGGCTCTGATTATGATGGATATAGTATCTTCTGCCCACACATTATCTTCTGGTCTATCTTCTACCATGTTGATTCAGGGCCCCAGTCTGGGGTCATTGTCATTTTCAGAGTCCCCCTCTTCTTTCTTCTTTGTAGTTGATTCTTCACTGCTGACATATTCTTCTTGAATGGTCACCTTCTTCTACTTCTTTGATGGTTTGAAGCTAGTGACCTAGACTTGGTACTTCTTTTCTCTATAGTCGAATTTGAGCACTTGTTGACCAATGTTGATATCTGCATTCATTTCCTTCATCCAATTGGTGCCAAGGATTATATCATAGGTGACAGCTTCAGTCACAAGGTGAGTCCAACCTTCTTCTACTACTATTCACATTACATATACTTTTACACACACTTTTTGAATGGTTTATTTGAAAAAGCAACTAGTAAAATGGCAGTGATTCAACCTCCTGGTTGGTGTACTGGATCTGGAACTGGTGTGGCATCCAAGTGGTAGCAAGAGAAAGAAGGATATGGACTGGGGATGGAGTCTTTTGGGAAGGCGACTGGTAGGAGTAGAGGGGAAGGAGGACATAGAGCTGAAGGAGAGGGGAGCAGTGAGGGTCTAGTGAGCTTGGTGGCAGCTGTAAAGAATGGAGCTAGGGTAATAAGGATGGATGGCAGCAAGTTAGAGGGGTGAGGGGGAAGCCCAGTGGTAGTGGGTTTGAGGGTGATGCACAAGGGAGACCTGGCTGATAGTGTAATGGGACTGGTGGTGGCACTGTTACTCAAGAAATATATTGTGGAATTTGCCATCACACTGAGTTTCTAGGGGCTGGCAGTGACAGCTAGGATGGTATTGGCACTCTTGAGCAAGCAGCTGAGGGATATGGCATCAGGGAAGTTTTTGAAAGATCTGGAGAGAGTTGAAGTTAGATTCATCATGGAGGAGCATATAGTAGTGGCGATGGCCAAGAGGATGCAAGTAGGGGAGGTTATGGTCCCAATGATATAGTGCCTCCATTGGGACCACCAAGTGGTGCACCTGGTAGTCAAGAGAGTCCCCACAGTTTTGGTGGAGAAGACAAAGGACAGGGTTGGAAGGGTGATGAGAGAGTATGGCAAAGTTGTTAATATTGGCTTTCAGTTGTGGGAGGGGACCTCCTTCAGGACTGGGGATGTGAAAGTGCACCTGAGGGTGATAGGGAAGGAGGCAATAGGGAAAAGAAGCAACTGGCCTAGGACAATGAAGTGGGAGCCCTTCAAGTGCAAGGTATCTAGAGTCTTGGGCACTGAGGAGGAGGAGGAAGACTTGCTGATGGCACTCTGGGAGTTGGATGGGGCAGTTGAGTGGAGGGAGAGAGTGTGGCATGCCTATGAGAAAGCTATAATGATGGTGGAAGTCAACAGGAAGAAAATCCAGATAGACAAGGAGATTTGAGAGAGGACTCAGGAGAAGAAGCAACAGCAGGAACTCCTTGCAGGGCTCATGGCAGGCAATACAAGCAGAGGGCCAGGCAAGGGAATGTTAGTGGGAAATGGGCAGAATGGGTCAGGGGGCTTGTAGTTATCTGAACATGCTCCCCAGAGGAGGCCACTAGTAGAGATAGAGGAGCCTTTCTTGGAGGACTGAGTGCTAGAGAGAGAGATCAGTAAGGGCAAGGAAGTCAAGATGCCAAAAGATACCAATGGAGCCACTGGAGCTGATGTGGTAGATATTGAGGATGTCATGATGAAGGGTATAAAGAATGATAGATTTGGAGTCCCGGATGTCTCCTGGGGAAGATATGTAGTTGGAGTAACTGGAGAAGATCTGGTGGATGTATTTGATGAGGAGTGGGATGAGTTGGCCAGTGCTGGGTTGAGTGGAGAGCAAGACAGAGGAAAAAGGTAAGCAACTCCTGGAGGAGAGTACATAAGAGAGGGGTCTTGGATGTGCAGGATGGTGACAGAATTGGCCAAGGAGGAGTTGGTGGAGGTGGACTTCCAGCTGTTAGTGAGAAGACCTGGAGGAATATCTTGTATAGAGTTGGAGTTGTAGGGAAGCTGATGGTGGAATGCCTAGCAAGACTGTTGGAGGATGAAGGGTATGATGTGGATAGAGTTTGGGAGGTAGAGTTGAAGAAGATAGTGAGGAGGATGGTGGTCAAGGGATGGAATACCAGGAATGGGACAGAGATGTGGGAGACTGCATGTGAGGACTACTGCACAATTATAGAAAAAAAGGACACAGTGGCAGTGCAGGAGATCTTGGTAAAGTTGGAGACAAGGGAGGAAGCCAAACTGGAGGCTGAGAGAAAGCTGGATCTGTCAAGAATGGACCAGAATATAGAGATTTAGAGGGGAACTTCAACTTAAAAATTATTCAATATGAACAGTACAATCAATATTTTTTCATAGAATGTCAATGGGCTGAGGGGATCAGGGAGACATTGAAACATTTTTGCATGGCTTAAGGATTTGGAAGTGGATACTTTTCTACTTCAGGATGTAAGATATAAAGATGAGATGGATAAGTTGAACTGGTCAAGAGAATGTGTAGGGGTAGCAGAATGGCAAGAAAAGGTTAGAATTCTGATAAGAAAGGGTAAAGGAGAATTGAGGGACATTGGGGGTTGGGGAGATCACTTGCTGTGGGGGATATGGGTGAGGCCAGAGTGGGGGCTGGTAGTGGTGGTCTCTTGCTATTGTCTGACAGAAAGAGGATTGAGTGTAGTATGGATAGAGGAGTTGTTGGACAGTGGAACATTGGTGGATGCTGGAGTTGACATACTTTGAGGGGACTTTAATATGGTTAGGAATGCTGCAGTGAATTGCTCTATTGGGGGGCTAGCTGGGAGTGGTAGAAGCAGGGGGCTGGACAGATGGGAGGAGATAGAGAGACTGAGTGCCTTAGGAGATGCAGTATGCCAGAAGTGGGAGAATTGGGCAGTTTTCACCCATTGGGTACATGGACTGGGAATGCAGATTGACTGGATTCTCATGGCTGAATGTTGGGGGATGGATGTCTGGAAGGAATTAGAGATGATGTGGTGCCCCTGGTCTGACCACTGGGGCATGGCAGAGTGGGGAACATTTGGGGGGAGTGGGAATGGGCCTGGACAATGGCAACTGAACTGTGCTTTCTTGAGGAGAGAAGAGGTGGCAGATAATATTGTATGTTGGTGGAGAGAAGACATAGCTGTAGGAGACCAGTGGCTGAAGTTGAAGACCACTGCTCAGATATTTTGAAGAGAGGTGGGGAGAGCAAAGGGGAGGCTTAGAAGAAAGCAAATGATAGAAATCTCATGCTGACTGGAGGGCCTCCTGTTGGGGTCCACTGGTGGCCATGAGTGTGCCAAGGAGAAAGGTGAAGAGTGGAGAGCAGAGAGAGTGAAGATGGAAATTGAAGAGCTGAAGGCTGCCTCCAGGGAGGAAGAGGAGCTATAGGTTTAAGGAATGGTGGCGAGATTGAGGTGGCAGAGGCTGGAGGAAGGAGAAAGGCCCATGAGTATCTTACCAGGCTTCTAAGAGCATGTAAGATACAGTAGAGGTGAGAAGAAATTATAGGAGAAGATGGAGAAATAGTGATAGGGGTGCAAGGTATCTTGGGTTCACTATAGAGGAGATGGGGCAACCTATGGAGTGAGGAGTAGGAAGGAGAAGATGGAAGGACTATAGAAGAGTTCTTGCAGGAGTGGGCCCTGCTGGTGGCTGAGAGGTTAGGGGATCTGACCCACCCCATCCAGAAGGATGAAATCTTGAGAGTATTGTTGGTTACAAAGAATGGGACAGCACCAAAGGAGGATGGTCTGCCTTGGGATTTCTGAAAGAAAATGGTGGACATTGAAGGGGTACTCAGGGAGATGAAGGAGATGTGTGGAGCCATGATTGACTCAGAAAAATAGCTAGGAGAACAGGAGTTGGGATTTGTGGCACTCCTTTATAAGGATAAGGGGCTGAGAGAGGACTGGAAGAACTGGAGACCTATCATGCATTTGGATACAGATAGAAAGTTGATAATGAAGATACTGGTGGTATGTTTACAGGCAGTGGCACAGCAAGTTCTGGGGGAGGAGCAGTGTGGCTTTGTCAGTAGAAGACTAATTAGGGATAGCACAGCATAGATGCATGGTATCATTAAGGGGGCAAGAGCTGCCGGGGTGGATGGAAGACTGGTCTTCTTGGATCAAGAAAAGACATATGACAGGGTGTGCTGTGTGTGGTTGGAGAAGGTTTTGGCAAGAATTGAAATTCCAGAGAGATTGGGGCAGGCCATTGTACAGATACTGGAGGGAAGCAAGGCAGTCATAATACCAAGGAATTCCATTTTCACTAGGGAGAGGAGTGCTGCAAGGGGACCCTCTGTCCCCTATTCTGTATGCTCTGTCACTGGAATCACTTCTGGATAGGATTAGGAGGCGGATTGGAGGATTGATAGTATAAGAGGTGACCTGGAAGGTGGGTGCCTTTGCAGATGACATGGTGGTTGGTCTGGGCTCTGTCCAAGATGTGAGAGAGCTCAAGGAGGCAGTTGGCTGGTATGAGAGATGCTTGGGCCAGAAGCTGAACTGTCACAAGTGTGAGACAATGGTGCTTGGGAATAGAATTATTGATAGTGATATTATTGGATCTATAGTGCCAGCAGGAAAGGTAGTCAGATACTTGGGCATCTTCCTCTCAGTATATGGGTTGGTACTGCCAAATGCCTGATGGGAGTGGAATGTGCAAACTTGGGGGGACTCACTAAAGAGATGGGGGGGGGCACCATATCTCCCTGATAGGACAGGTGACAATTCTGAATATCTACTGGATGCTGAAGCTATGGTACCTGGTGTACCATTTGGACTTTTCGGCTTGGGTGGTGAAGAGACTGCTTAAGCTGGCAAAGGATTGGATCTGGGCTGGGAGACAAAGTCAGATTAGCTGAGAGATCCTTACCCTATCTGTAGAGCATAGTGGTCTTGGACTAGTGGACTTTCCCAAGAAGCTCCATTGCTTGCGAGTATGGTGGCTCCAAAGAGCAGTGGTTGAGAGGGAGAGGGTGAGTTTCCCTGATACAAAAGGTGTGGGAAGTGAGATATACCCCCCAGGGGTCATCTGGAGACTTATTGGAAGTAGTTAGATATGGCAGTAGTTGGAGACTTAGGTATAGAGGATTCTGGTGGAGAGTAATTGAAGGGGGACATCAGATTGGACTTTGATGGAAGGGGAATGTGGCAGAGGAACACTGGGGTCCAGGGATGTGGCAGTGGCACAAGCTGTTACTGGGAGGATCACCAGTAATCAACTTCTACCTTAGAGAAGGGGTGAAGAGCCAATGAAATTTTGGCCTGAATCTATGACCAGTAGGGTGGCAAGGTATTGGGATTGGAGACAAGTGGAATTTGTCAGGCCTATGGGCTTGGGGGGCTGAGGTGAAGAAGTGGATCCCTCCAAAGTTCTGGGTGATATAGTGGAGGGTGATAAGATAAAATGTAATGCTGAACTATAGGACTGGACATTTGGTAGTGGGAGGAAACTTTGAGCATAAGGTGTTGGCAGATTTTTGGAGAGAGGTTGGGCAGTGTCTAGGTAGTATAAATAGGGAGCATGGGCAGGAGAGGTGGGATGTACTTTAGGCAAGGGTGTTCAGTGTGATTTGAAATGAGTGGCTCACCCTGGGGTGGGTCATTACAGAATGGATAGGAATGGTGGGACATTGGTTAGCAGTTTTTGAGGAGGGGAGACAGCTGACTCTGGAAGATAAAATAGTGAGGTGGCAGTGGTTGTTGAAAGATATTTTGACAGGTTGGCAGAGGGGATGGCACTCTGGAGAGGGGCACCAAAGGAAGCTAGTGGAAGTCATATGTAGCAAGAGTGAGGGTTGAGTGCAGGTGATTGGCAATGAAGTAGTGTTTGAGAGAGAGAAAGTGGTGGGGAGGTTGAGTATATGGGTAGAGTAGAGAGGAGAGGGCTGGGGCTACTGATGTTGTAGGAGGGGAGAAAGCTGACTCTGGAAGATAAAATAGTAAGGTGGCAGTAGTTGTTAAAAGATATTTTGACAGGTTGGCAGAGGGGATGGCACTCTGGAGAGGGGCACCAAAGGAAGCTGGTGGAAGTCATATGTAGCAAGAGTGAGGGTTGAGTGCAGGTGATTTGCAATGAAGTAGTGTTTGAGAGAGAGAAAGTGGCAGGGAGGTTGAGTATATGGGTAGGATAGAGAGGAGAGGGCTGGGGCTACTGATGTTGTAGGAGAATAAATGAAATATATAGACAGGTGTTCAGGTAATATATGAGGCTATGGCCTATAGA
>RQIL01001499.1:0-13632 GCA_003951145.1 Jimgerdemannia lactiflua
AGACATCTCTTTAATATGTATTATACTACATATGAAGAAGATATCAAACTTAGATAGCTCAAGTACACTAAATACAGTCTATCAAAAATATAAATAGAATAAGTACTAGTATAAGTATAGCCCCTTTTCTGGTAGTAGTGGCAATAATAGTAAAAAGATGATTTCTATCTTCAATAGTAAGGACTATACTATATAGATATATTATATAAAGAATATTTTAAAAAAATGTAATTTGGAGGACTACTGGAAGCTATAGGTACTATAATGAACCAAAATTATATCCTTTGAATTATAGCTTAGCTAGATGATATAAATAAGCCAGATAATATAAATACTAGTATAGTATAGTAACCAGTATAGCAACCCTTGCTACAGAAAACTGTATAAATAGCCAGACTACTAGAAAAGATATATCTATATAGAACCTATATACTTGTACTAGACTTGCATACTTGTACTGAATCTGCACACTTGTATCAGAATAGAAATATCCAATATAAATAGTATTCTATAGTTAGCCAGATAGCAACCAGATATTAACCATAAATATATAAAATATCTCAGAGATAAGAGTGAATAAACCTTAGTCCAAAAAGTTCAAAAGAAAAAGCCAATTGTCTAGTATACTTAGAAGAAAAAGAAATCTACCAATGAGCTACTACCAAGAAGTTATGAGCTTACTTTCCACTCCAGTCCACTTTCTGATACAAAGAAGTTTTGGTTCACTTGCACCAAGTTTGAGTAAAGAACTCTACTGTCTTTCAAGAGAAGTCTACCTTTTGGTTCACTTGCCAGATAAGTTATTTGAGAAGTCTGCTGATTCAAGAAGAATCTGTATTCAAGTTTATTACTTATGGAATAAGCTGCCATTTTCAAGAAGTTCACCATATTTTTGTCTGCTGATCTGCCATACCTTACAGAATCCACATCATTCAGCACTGATTGTCTGCATCAACTAAGAATCCACATCATTCAAGTAACTTATATCATCTAAGAAACCCACCACATTTAGTCCATCTACCAGAAGAGAAACTTGATTATCTATTATATAAGCAACCTGTATCTAGAACCTACACTCTTAAGAAAACTGATCACCTAAGTCATAGATTCTCAGAAAGCCTGCACTTTTAAGAAAATCTTCCAAATTAGCTATATACCAGATTACTGTATAATACAGAAATTACCTACAACTCAAAAATACTATCAAATTAAGAAATTACTTATAGAGATCTCTAGAAGTTAAATATTATACTACTAAATATTAAATACCTGACCAAATATCTGAACATTTTGTTACTTTTTAACAAAGTAACTGGGGGCTCAAGTCAATCTATACAGCTGCTCAATCTTATAATTTATCTCTATTAAGCCAGGTATATTATATTTGGGAGCTCAACTGGGGATTTTTCAATAAGAAAGATTTTTGAAATCTAAGTGACTTTTCAGCTCATAGAACCCAATATTCAACTTGGAGATATATCAGAAGGGTCTAAAGTTGCAGAAGCTAGCAATATAAGAAATTTACCACTAGTAGTACAATTATCAAGTATACTACCTAGAGATTTTGATGAATTCATATCAGATAAAGTAGACAACACTAATCAAGACTTTGATAACCTTGTCCAAGACCTCAATAATTATCTTGAAAGATTCTTCCCAAGAGTCTTTCCTGATCTACCAAGACCTATAACCCCAATCTCAAGAGTTCTACTCATAAGACTCTCTCAATTAATATAAAGGAGAGCACCATCACTCAGATCCTCTATACCTTCAAGTACATATCCATCAATAGTCAACAACTCAGAATCAGATTCAGAAATTGAAACAGAATCAGAGAACAGTGACAATGAAATGAGTATAACTCTATCTACATTTACAGGATATCCAGAGAAAGATCCAATAAAATTTATAGAGGGATTGCAGCCCTAAAAGACTTGTTAATCCAAAGACAAATCAATGTCTTCAAGGCACAACTGAGAGAATCAGCCAAAGGCATCTTCACCAGAACTGCAAATGATATTGATATAGACTTAGGAGATATTATAGCAAATATAAACTCTGAGGAAGAATAATACAAAGCCATACAATGCTGGATTATTAAGAAGTATACAGGAAATAAAATCTACTACAAAGCTCAAGAATCCATCATAGAAAAGAAGATAAACTTTGGAGAATCTCTAAGAGCATTCTTTACTAGAATTTAGAAAAGAATGCATACTGCTGGATTCAATATAGCCAATCAAGACATTATCAGCCCAATGACCTTCATGAATAGAATCTCACTTAATATTGCTCAGTATATCTGAACTTGGGTATTAAGAAGCCTGAAGAGCAAGTAGATGTAGCCTAAGAATACTTTAATATTAAGTAAGAAATCACCTGGACTAACAATAGAAAGAAAGACAAGGAAGACCTCAATTCAAAAGTAGACAGACTGGTTGGGCAAATTGAAAAGCTCACTATATTTAAAAATTGGAATTATCAGCCAAGGTATCCTTTTTATGAAAATTGGAATTTTCAGCCAAGCTATCCCTTATATGAAAATCGAAATTACCAGAGGAATTATACATTCTATAAGTACTGAAACTATTTACCAAAGGATAGAGTAGAAATCCAATGCTATAAGTATGGACAGCAAGAACACTATACTACCAAATGCAATAACTAAGATAGCTTAAGGAATTCTAAACCATTAAACTGAAAGAATACCCACAACAAAAGGACAGAAGCTCATCCAGTTGAAGACTATGAGCAGAGTGACAGTGATGAATACAGTGATCTAGATTTATACCCAACCAAGACTGAATATAGTGTGGCAAGCCAAGAAAACATACCACCTGAATTGCAAGATGACATGAACATTAGCATAGTATAGTAACCAGCCCAGCAATCATTTGTGGTAGAAAACTTTATAAATAGCCCAGATAGCTAAACAGGGGAATGATCCATCCTCTGAGAAAACACTGTCCCCTGAGGGAACACTGTCCTCTGAGGGAACACTGTCCCCTGAGGGAACACTGTCCTCTGAAGGAACACCCCCTATAAATAGCAATCTATAATTAGCCAGATAGCAACCAGCTAGCAACCACAATGTATAAAATACCCCAGAGATAAGAGTGAATAAACCTCAGTTCTGAAATTGAAGCTAAAAAGCAAAAGACAAGTCTGCCTACAATACTTTGAGAGATATGCCTGCCAAAAGCCACTTGATCCTAAAGATTAGATTGCAATACTTAGGAGAAATACTCACTCTAGAGCCTTTTCTAGAAGATTGTAAGCAACTGGTACCTCATTTCCACTCCGGTCCACTTTCCAATACAAAGAAGTTCATCATTTTCAAGAGAAATCTGCCAATCTACTATATACTACCAATCTACCTCATTTAGTCTGCCATTTTTAAGAGATCTGCTGCTTAAGGAATAAGCTGCCATTTTCAAGTCTGTTTTCAAAAAGTCCACATTGTTTGCCTACATAATTCTACATTTTGTCCACCAATCCACCACATTCCACCAATTCGCATTGTTTTACATTTTGTCTACCGATCCACTACATACTGCCGATCTGTCTCATTCCACCTGCATTGTTCAAGTAAAACCACATTGTCTACTTAATTGCATCATTCAAGAAGACTGTACTCAAGAAACCCACCACACTCAGTCTGTTTGCCTAAATAAGAAATCCAACTGTCCATTGATCACTATCACGCCAGTAACCTGCATCCAGAGAACCCATACTGTTAAGGAAACCTATCTGATTGGATTCCCAGAGAGCCTGCTCTATTAAGAAAATCCACCAAATTTGCCATATACAAGATCACAGACAGATCATTAGGTCATACAAAATTACCCACTATTATGCCCACAACCCAAGAATACTGCCAAATTAGGAAATCGCTTACAGAAAGTCTCCAGCTGTTGAATATTATACCACTAAACACTAATATAAGGAATCTATACACATTATCTAAACATTTTGTTACTTTTTGACAAAGTAACTGGAGGCTCAAACCAATCTACAACAGCCACCCAATCTTGTAATTTGCCTCTATTGAGCCAGGCACATTACATTTGGGGGCTCAACTGGAAATATTCTCAAAAGAATTATCATGACTTTTCAGCTCACAGAACTCAACCTTCAATCTGGAGACTAGCACCACTGCAATCTTTGATACTGTACCAATTTCAGCTACTACAGGAGAAGAAATCCCAGCTCTACAAAGTGTTTGGACAGGAAGAGACATAATCACCTTTAGAATTGGATACCACTCAGCATCAGAAGGATCTGACATTGCAGAAGCCAGCACTATATGAAATCTTCCACCAGTATCACCAGCAGATACACCAACTAGAGATTTTGATGAGCTCTCACTAGACAAAGTAGACAACACCAATCAAGACTTTGACAATCTCATCCAAGACCTCAACAATTATCTTGAAAGATTCCCCCCAAGAGTCTTCTTTGATTTACCCAGACCAGTAACTCCAATCCTAAGAAACTAACCCACAAGACTTCCCAGAATAGTATCAAGAAGGGCACCATCTCTCAGATCCCTTGCACCTTCAAGCTCATACCAATTAATAGCCAATAACTCAGAACCAGATTCAGAGATTGAAACAGAATCAGAAGACAGTAAAGATGAAATGGGCACAATACTACCCACATTTGCAAGATATCCAGAAGAGGATCCAAGAGAATTCATAGATATAATTGAAGGAATAGCAGCCCTGAGAGACTTGTCAACCCAAAGATGAATCAATGTCTTCAAGGCACAGCTGAGAGAACCAGCCAAAGGCATCTTCACCAGAATCGCAAATGATGTCAACACAGACCTAGGAGATGTCATGGAAAATGCAAGATCAGAAGAAGAACAATATGAGGCCATGCAATACTGGATTATTGAAAAGTATGCAGGAAATGAAATCCACCACAAGGCTCAAGAATCCATCATGAGAATGAAGATGAATCTCAGAGAATCCCCAATAGCATTCTTCACCAGAATCCAGAAGAGAATGCATGCTGCTGGATTCAATGCTGCCAATCAAGACATCATTGGTCCAATGACCTTCATGAATGGAATTCCACCCAACATTGCTCAACATGTCTGAACCCTGGGCATCAGGAAGCCTGAGGAGCAAGTAGATACAGCCCAAGGATACTTCGATGTCAAACAAGAGACCACTTGAACTGACAATCAGAAAGAAGATAAAGAAGACCTCTTGGTTAAATCCCTGCAAGGAATCCTTTAAGGAGAATCAAAAAGAGAGAAGCCCACCAAAGAATGGAAGAAGGGCAAGAATGAGATTCAAGACCTCAATTCGAAAGTAGACAGACTGGTTGGGCAGATTGAAAGGCTCACTATATGTGAAAATCAGAACTACCAGCCAAGGTATCCTCCTCAAGAAAATCGGAAATATTAGTCAAGATACCCTTCATGCAAAAATCGGGATTACCAGAGGAACTATCCCTCCTCTGATAGTCAAAACTATCCTTCAAGAGATAGAGCAGAGATCCAATGCTACAAGTGTGGACAGCAAGGACACTATGCCCCTGAATGCAACAACCAAGGTAGCTCAAGGAATTCTGAACCACCAAACTGAAAGGATACCCACAATAAAAGAACAGAAGCTCATCTAGTTGAAGATTATGAGCAGAGTGATAGTGAAGAATACAGTGACCTAGACTTGTACTCAACCAAAGCTGAATATGGAGAAACAGTCTATCCAGCAGAGAAAAGAAAGAGAGCAATAGGTCACCCCCGAGCAGTAGGAAAGTCTCCCAAAAGAACAAGCAGGAGAACTATTCAAGATAAAGATGAAGAAGAGCAGGTTGATACACCTCTTTGTTCTCCTTCACCCTTCATTTCTGAAGCTACTATCAATGGAGAAGATCCTCTACCAGAATTAGCTGATTAAGAGATAGGAGAAGAACCAGAATCAGAAACCAAGACTCCAAAGTCCAAGAAGAAATATATCCCAAAGACTATGCCCTGGGACATCTACAATGAAGCCTGAAAGAAGATCCAAGAAGCCAAGATAGAAGTCCCACTCTTGTAGTTCCTTTAACTGATACCTGCTGGAGTAAGGAACAAGTTGCTGTGAACCACCAGATCTTACACAGGAAGAGTTTCCATTCCCCAAGAGGAACCAATAACCCCAGCAGTGCAAGCTGCAGAAAGGCATGTCAGCACCTATCTGTTTGGAGAAATTGGAGGCCAGAAGGCGAAAATCCTCATTGATACAGAAGCAGCTGTTTGTGTCATTGCCAAGAAATTCCTAGACAGCATTCAATGGCCCATTGATGGACCCTCCAGTCTCAGCATCATAGTAGTAAATAGAGCCCGAACTCAACTCCTGGGAGAAGTCCAAAACATCACCATTACTCTTGGACACATTCAGTTTGCTATCCTCAAGGCAATTATAACTGAAGCTGTCATTTATGATATAATCCTTGGCACCAATTGGATGAAAGAGATGAATGCAGATGTCAACATTGGTCAACAAGTACTCAAATTCGACTACAGAGGAAAGAAGTACCAAGTCAAAGTCACCAGCTTCAAGCCAACAAAGAAGAAGAAGAAGGTGACTATTCAAGAAGAATATGTCAGCAGTGAAGAATCCACTACTAAAGAGGAAGAGGAGAAGGATTCCGAAAATGACAATGATACCAGACTGAGGCCCTGAATCAACATGGTAGAAGACAGACTAGAAGATAATGTGTGGGTACAAGATACAATCCCCATCACAATTGGAGCCATTGCTGGAGAAGCCAGAAGATGCACTAAGTGCCTCCAAAGACAGAAATGCAAAGAACACTCATCCAGACATGTGGGAATTCGAAAAAGCCCTAGCACTACTTATTGAATGCAGAAGAAGAAAGAAGAAATGCCTCTACAACACCCAGCCAAAAAGCCATGCCCAATCCTAAAATTGAAGCAGCAGAAGTACAAGTAATTTGGGATCAACTACCAGAGGAAGAAGATGATGGCATTTCTGAAAATGAAGAGCTCCCTGCAATTGTTTTATGGGATGATCCAAACTGAGCACCACAAGAAGAAGAAGCTGATAATATACCCTGGAGTGAAGAAGAAGCAGGACCCAGCTCACAGCCAGTTATCCTAAGGCCTGAAACTCACCAGGAAAGAGTCTTCTGAATAGGCAGATGCCCTCATCAAGTTGTTTTCCACTCACCAAGAGACTACTGCTATCAATGCCATATATTGGACCAGCAAACCAAACAGCCCCTTGAGCCAAGATCTCCAAAAATCATTGCAGAAGGAACCTCATTCCAAGAATCAGTCAGTATGCTTGCAAAGAGAAGAAATGGAGTAGGATTCTCTACTCAGACAGAAGTGAAACCCCTGTCTACCCTCCCACTAAAGTATGATGCGAATAGATGCAGATTCTCAAAGCAAGGAGAAATTAAAGAAAGAAAGAAGCACTTCTAAGCCATGAGATATTGCCATTATGGAAAGCACCCAAGATGCTGGCCTTGTCAATATGAAAAGATCCATCTCAGCAAGGATGTAATTGTACATACACTCAAAAGAGGAGATGACCAAGCCCAGATTTGAAAAGAGAAGAAGAAGAAGCCTAAAAGAAAGGTTCTTAAGATATATAACCTAAGAGAAGATACTCTAGCTCTTATTCACCATACAACTTGCCAAGGGTGGATAGATGATGCTATCAATTTTATGGAAGCTCTAGACCCCACTGGAAAAAGAGGAATCAACTACCTTTGAGACCCCTCTACTGTAGCAAGATGGCCACACTTAGACATTAGAGGTTGGAAATCTAATGCCACAGGAGCCTCAGCCCATGGACAGCCTACACTTGGTAAGAATATTGCACAGTTCACCCTGCTTCACCCCAATGTTATTCTACCCAAGAAGACACACCAAGGAGATGTTGATTATGATCTCAGCAGTCTTTATGATACTACTATAGGCCCCAAAAGTACCAAGCTCATCAGAACTGGTATTGCCATGCAACCACCAAAAGGAACTTACATCCAGCTAATCTCAAGATCTGGTCTAGCCCTCGAAGCACTTTTTACTGAAGGAGGAACCATTGACCCAGGATATACAGGTGAAATCAAGGTCATCTTAAGAAGTGGAAGTGGTGAATGGATTTGAATCAACAAAGGAGACAAAATTACACAGGCAGTCTTTCTCAATCAAATATAAGACTCCTCAGCTACAAGAAGTACTCAAGCTCACTCAAGAAACCAGACAAACCAAAGGATTTGGAAGCTCTGACAAGAAGGAAGTACACCTCCTTCAGATCAGCTGATTCAAAGCAAATGCTCCTCAGCAAGTTTTCTGCCAACTAGTGAAGCTTCACAAGAACCTCATCCTTGAGCCAGGAGAGCAAACCACTATCAAAATATTTGCACCACTAGACCTCAGGAATCTTTTCTTCAAACCCAATGAAGAAATCTGAAATCTGCATATAGAAGGATACACATTTCCTGACAAGATGAACCCAGTATACTCTCAAGCAACCAACACAAGCTGGGACAATATCATCTTGCCAAAAGGAACCATCATTGGACACCTTGTGCCTTATCTCAAATAAATACACAGAGAAGTTTATGGATTAAACTTATAGAGAAATGGCAAAAGGTCACAGAAGAAAGGAAAGACCCCTCTGCAACCCAGGAGAAAGTGAAGCCTTCTACAAATATTGGAGAGAAATTGACCCCTCAGCAATAACAACAATTGACTGAACTCCTTCATAAATATCAGGACATCTTCACCACAGACTATGGCAATCTGCCATATAACCCATCATATCACCACAGTATAAATACAGAAAATGCAACACCCATCTGACAGAAACCATACAGGATACCTCACTACTTGAAGATATTTGAAAAAGAACACATACAGGAACTCTTAGACAATGGAGTCATCCAATCCTCCACCAGCCCTTGGGCCAGCCCTATACTTATTGTACCAAAGAAAGGAGGATGGAGACTTGTTGTAGACTTCAGGAAACTCAACACAGTAACTGAGAAAGATGTATACCCCTTGTTCCAAATTGATGACCTTCTGGACCAGCTACAAAATGCAAGATACTTCAGCAGCATAGATCTATTCACAGAATTCCATAAGATACCAATGGACCCTGAAGACATTCAAAAGACAGCTTTTCTTGCCCTAGGAAATTTTTTTGAGTATCTCTGAATACCCTTTGGACTCTATAATGCACTCTCAACCTTCCAGCAAATGATGAACTCAGTATATGCCCCCCTCATCCACCACTGCCTAATTGTTTATGTGGATGATTCCAACATCTATTCAGCAAATTTCAAAGACCACCTGTGAGACCTTGAAGAGTTTTTCAAACTCACTGAATAAAACCACCTGAGACTCAACTTAAAGAAGTGCTATTTTGGCAAACAGAAGCTTGAATTCCTTGGATTTGTAGTTTCTAAAGATAGAACACATGCAGACCCTAAGAAGATTGAAAAAGTCAACAACTTTCCCATCCCCAAGACCTTAAAGGAAGCCCTATCTTTCCTGATGCTTGCATTCTACTATAGAAGATTTATTAAGGGATTTGCTGAAATCTCTGCCCCAATCCAAACCCTGCTGAAGAAAGGAGTACCATTTCAATAGCAAGAACTACAAGAAGAAGCCTTCCAAAAACTACAACATTGCCTGACCACAGCACCAATCCTAGTCCAACCAGATCTATAGAAACTTTTCATTCTATATACTGATGCATCCAAGAATGGCCTTGGAGCAATCCTTATATAAGAAGGACCTGACAAATAGCACCATATGATAGCTTATGCAAGCAGAGCCACCAACAAGCAGCAGACCAACTATGGGAGCACTAAATTGGAATGCCTTGCAGTCATATGGGTGGTTACCTTGTTCAAACATTATCTCATTAGAAGAAAGTTCACCCTGATCACAGACTATGCAGCTCTCAAATGGTTACTATACTGAAAAGACCCCACTGGAATCCTTGCCTAATGGATTCTTATCCTTCAAGATTATGAAATCAACATCATCCACAAAGCAGGAAGAACTCACAACAATGTTAATGTTCTTTTCCACATGATCCAATGAATCAAAGAAAGGATGTACTGCACTCTCAAAGAAGTTCCCAAGACCATCAAGGAGTAAGAAGACCTCATCTGACAAGAACACCAGAAAGCCCACCAAGGACAGATAAATACAGAAGACAAGATTCGAAAAAACTACCAACATTGACCCCACCTCAGAACACAAGTCTGAGACATCATCCAGAATTGTGATACCTGCCAGAAGTATCAAGGAAGAAAGAACCATCAAGCCCCTCTTCAACTAATCCCCCCACCCACTCACATCTTCTAAAGATGGGGAGTAGATGTAATTGGACCCCTGTCAGTAATATCAAAATGAAATAGATATATTCTAGTATTTGTTGAACATCTGACCAAATGGCCCGAAGCATACCTACAGATGCCCTGACCATTGTTGGATACCTTTATAACCTCACCCACCAATATGGACCCTCTGAAGAACTTATCTCTGACTGAGGAACTGAATTTGTGAATAATATAATCTCAAGTTATGTACAAATTCATGGGATTCATCTGAAAAGAACCACCTCTTACCACCTACAAACCAATGGAATGACCAAAAGAATGAACCAGACTATCAAGAAAGGACTTGTCAAGGTCAATCCTACCAATTAAGATCTCTGCTTATCCAAAATCCTGTGGGAAATCTGAAACACCCCTGCTGTCTCAACTAAACAAAAGCTCTTCGAAATGGTGTTTGTCAAGAAGACCAGAACTGCTGACCATGAGAACCTTGGAAAGCTTCTTGAAAAAGGAGTGTGAAAAGATGCTCGAAATCAGATTATCAAGGCTCCAGAAAGACAAAAGAAGTATTATGACCAAAAGTAGAAGAATCAGAAGATCAAGATTGAAGATCAAGTCCTAGTTTGGAGAAGCATGATTGAAACAAACTTTGCTGCCAAACTAGAACCAAAATGGGAAGGACCATATCTTGTACACAATATTAGAGGAACCAGCATCTATATAAGAAGTATGGATGGATGAATCTTGAGAACTCCAGTTCACATCAATTGCCTCAAGATATACCTGCATAAACCATGACTCAGAGGATTGACCAGGACCTCCAGACCCTGATCTTCAGCTCCTTTCAAGCCCTACCAATCCCTCTGCCTCTGTTTTGCCAAACCCAAGAAACCCCAGTCCACCAGATCCAAGAACATCTTGAAAACCTCACCATTGCTCAAAGATTGCTACAAATCCACCAGCTCTAGGCTTTCTACTCCATTGGACAAATCCTACAAGGCCAAGCCTATCTAAGAAACCCTGCTGGCCTTACTCAAAAGAGTGCCATAGCTGCTGAATGAATTTATACTCTATATAAATGAAATGTTGGAGCCCTTCTTCAAGCCCAGTTCTACCTCAATGACATCTAGAAGATGAATGCTGCAATCTTTCAAAGTACCTTGCAACAAATAGAATTCCTATTCCCAGAAGAATGAGAAGATCAGCTAGACCCAGAGTTAGAATGGAGTGAACCAGATATAGAAGGAGATGATGGTATAGGTATGGATGCAGAAGATGCTTATACTTACTGAAATGATGACTAAAGGACAGTCTGGGACAGACCATTTTTTAGTGAGGCTGATGTGACAAGCCAAGAAAATGTACCACCTGAATTACAAGATGACATAAATATTAGCATAGTATAGTAACCAGCCCAGCAACTATTTTCTGCAGAAAACTGTATAAATAGCCCAGATAGCTAAACAGAGAAATGATCTATCCCTTGAGGGACTGTCTCCTGAGGGAACACTGTCTTCTGAAGGAACACCCCCATACATAGTAATCTATAATTAGCCAGATAGCAACTAGCTAGCAACCACAATGTATAAAATACTCCAGAGACAAGAGTGAATAAACCTCAGTTCCGAAATTGAAACCAAAAAGCAAAAGACAAGTCTGCCTACAATACTTTAAGAGATACACCTGCCAAAAGCCACTTGATCCTAAAGATTGGATTGTAATACTTAGGAGAAACATCCACTCTAGAGCCTCTTCTAGGAGATTGTGAGCAACTGGTACCTCATTTCCACTCCAGTCTACTTTCCAATATAAAGAAGTTTGTCATTTTCAAGAGAAGTCTGCTAATCTGCCACATACTGCCGATTCCCCTCATTTAGTCTGCCATTTTCAAGAGATCTGCCACTTAAGGAATAAGCCACCATTTTCAAGTCCATTTTCAAGAAGTCTACATCATTCACCTACATCATTTTACGTTTTGTCCACCAATCTGCCACATTCTACCAATCCACATCATTCTACATTTTGTCTGCTGATCTGCCATGTACTGCCAATCTGCCTTGTTTCACCTGCATCATTCAAGTAAAACTGCATCATCCACTTAATTGCATCATTCAAGAAGACCATACTCAAGAAACCCACCACACTCAGTCTGCTTGCCTGAATAAGAAATTCGACCACCCATTGATTGCCATCATGCCAGCAATCTACATCCAGAGAACCCACACTGTTAAGGAAACCCACCTGATCAGATTCCCAGAGAGCCTGCTCTATTAAGGAAATCCACCAAATTCACTATACACAAGATCACAGACAGATCACCAGGTCACACGAAATTACCCACCATTATGCCCACAACCCAAAAACACCACTAAATTAGGAAATTGCTTACAGAAAGTCTCCAGCTGTTGAATATTATACCACTAAACACCAATATAAGGAATCTATATACATTATCTGAACATTTTGTTGCTTTTTGACAAAGTAACTGGGGGCTCAAGCCAATCTACAACAGCCACCCAACCTTGTAATTTGTCTTTATTGAGCTGGGCACATTACAATAAAGAAACAGTCTATCTAGCAGAAAAGAGAAAGAGAGCAGTAGGCTACTCCAGAGCAGTAGGAAAACCACTCAAAAGAGTAAGCAGGAGAATTATTTAAGATAAAGATGAAAAAGAATAAGTTGATATATCTCCCTATTCTCCTTCATCTTTCATTCTTAGAACTAGTGTTAATGGAGAAGACCTCTTGCCAGAATCTGCTAATAAAGAGATAGGAGAAGAACTAGAATTGGAAACCAAGACTTCAAAGTCCAGAAAAAAATACATTCCAAAGACCATACTCTGGGACATTTATAATAAAGCCTAGAAAAAGATCCAAGTAGCTAAGATAGAAGTTCTACTCCTACAGTTTCTACAACTGACACCTGCTGGAGTAAGAAACAAATTACTATAAACTACCAGATTCTACACAAGAAGAGTTCCCATCTCTCAAGAAGAACCAGTAACCCCAGTAGTGCAAGCTGCAGAAAGACATGTCAGCACCTATCTCTTTGGAGAAATCAGAGACCAGAAGATGAAAATCCTCATTAACATAAGAGTAGCTATATGTATCATTGCCAAGAAATTCATAGTAGCTGATAGAGCCCAAACTCAGCTTGGGAGAAGTTCAAAACATTACTATTACTCTTGAATACATCCAGTTTGTTATCTTTAAGACAGTTGTAACTGAAGCTATCACCTATAATATGATCTTTAGCATCAATTGGATGAAGAAAATAAATACAAATGTCAACATTGATCAACAAGTACTCAAATT
>RQIL01001510.1:0-13626 GCA_003951145.1 Jimgerdemannia lactiflua
GTAGGCAAATTTGTCTGCAAATTTGAATGATCTAAGAGATATGGTATAAATGATTAGGACATATTGGCCAGACAAGCTTGGAATGGATAATGAGGAATAATTCAGTAAAAGGATTTCTGAGCTATATATCTCTAAATTTCTTCTGCAATGATTGCATGGCAAATAAGGCTTCCCAGAGATCCTTTTAGGAGTAGATGAAATGAATGAACAGCATACTCAATTTTATATATAGATATCTGCAGCCCCATGTGCATGTCATCACATTCCAGAAAGAGGTACTTCATCACCTTCATTGGCAATTATACTTATAAAGTCTATATATACTTCCTTTTGATGAAGAGTGAGGCATTTGAGAAATTCAAGAAATTCAAGGTAAGTATGGAGTATGAAATGAAATGTTGAATGTGAATGCTACACTCTGATAATGGGACAGAATATATAAATAAGTCCTTTAAACATTTCTTGAAAGAGCATCAAATATGGCATAACAGAACACTCTCTATACTCTATAACAAAGTAGTATTGTGGAATAATTCAACTGAACAATCATTGAGATGGCTTGAATAATGATAAATGCAGCCAGTTTCCCACAATCCTTTTGGGTAGAAGTATTGAACATGGTGACATATACACACAACTGATGCGTCTCTTGAGCTTTAAGTAAATAATAGAGTAGTGAGCAATCCAAGGATGACAATTTCATCTCAGAAGAATTATAGAGTAGATCTAAGCCCAATATCTCACACTTATAGGCATTTGGAAGCAAGGCTTACATATTGAACAAAGGCAGTAATAGAGGCAAATTCAAGACTAAGGCAGATAAGCATATATTCCTTAGATATGACAGAGCAGCATATAGACTATGGAATTCACAAAAGTGTGGTATAGTTATCTCTTACAATAATTAATTCAAGGAGAGATCAAAAGAAGTTTGTATGGAAATTCCTATATCTATATTCAATCCACCAACAGTAAGTAGAACTACAACTATACCAATAGTGAATGCAGCTATATCAATGATTGGGACTCTGATAATGCAATTTATATTTATAAGATCAACAGTGCAATTATCTTTACCTATGAGACTTCCTTAACCAAGAATTATAGAGATTACAGATAATGAAGAGAAAGAGGATATCTCTTTGAAAGGCAAGAAAAAGTACAAGTCTGGAATGGATGATGAAGTCTAAGTGGATTTGGGAAATTACTAGAACTCATCTAAGTTATCCCATTATAAATAATATCATGTGAACTATACTTACAAATATGCCTATAGCCATGACTGATGAGCTAGTAAATTATAACAAAGCCATTCATTCAGACAATAAGAAGGAGTGGAAAAAGGCTATGAATGAGAAGCATGGCTCACTCAACGAAAATGACACATGAGACTTAATCCCTCTTCTGGCAAATTGATAAGCTTAGAATCCTGATGAATATATAAAATCAAGTGTAATAGCAACAGTAGCATAAAACAATATAAGGCCTGATTTGTAGCAAAGAGATACTCATAAGACTTTGGAGTTGATTATAATGAGACTTTTTTCCTGATATTCAAGCTTACATTGTTTGAGTATTTCTTGTGATCCAAGCTAAATATGATTACAAAATCCATCAAACGGACATTAAGACAGTCTTTCTAAATGGAGATATGGATACCATACTATATGTCCATCAACCACAAGGTTACAAACTCTATGACAATAAAAAGGAGTTAGTATGCAGACTATACAAAGGTCTTTATGATATAAAATAAGAGGCAAGACTATGGAACTGAAAGATCAATGAATATCTCATAGAAGATAATGGGTTAAAATGATGTGAAGCAGATTCATATATATACACTTATCATACTTTCTCAGGAATTGTGTACCTGGGAATTTGGATCAATGATATTATTCTTGTTGGAACAATAAATGAGATCAATGAAGTAAAGATAGCATTACACAAGAAATTCAAGATAACAGATATGGGTAATGCATCTTTCCTTTTGGGGATATCCATCATACATACATAATAGAAGCCAAGGAGCCTATGTTTAGACAATGTTTGAGTGATTTGATATAATTAAATACAAGCCAGTCAGAATACCTATGGAAATATATATAAGACTAAAAAAGCCTGATGCATTCAATAAATATGATGACAACAATATTCTCTATTAATAAGTAGTGAGATCTCTCATATATCTTATACTTGAAATGAGATCCAACATATTATATGCAATTAATAAAGTGGCACAATACTCATCATGCTATAACAATTTACACTAGATGGCAATTAGGTACATATTCAGATACATAAAAGATATAAAAAGCTATATGCTCAATTTGGGTAATAAAAGAGTAAGCAGGAGTACTGTAAGCCTTTCTAGCATATGTGATGCCAATTGGGCTAGTGATTTTGATAATAAAAGGTCTACAATAGAATACTTCTTCTATCTCAATAATGGTGGAGTCATTTCATGGCAAACTTGTGAGCAATCATCAGTAGTGACATTGTCTATGCAAGCAGAGTATCAAGCATTATCTATAGTAATGAAGGAAGCTATTTGGCTTTATAAACTGCTAAAGGATCTAAGATTTCCTCAAGGGTCTACATTTACAATTATATGACAGAATAACCAATCCACCATTGCTTTGGCAAAGAACCCTATACATCATACAATGACTAAGCATATTGATATACAGTATCATTATATATAAGAATGCATTGAAAATGAAACAATACACCTGCTATATATCCCTAAAGAGAAGATAATAGCAGATTTACTAATGAAGGCTCTTCCAAAGACAAAGTTCGAATTCTGTATATGAGGAATTGGTATTATGGTGAACAATGGGTAGAATGAGTACTACAGAAAATGATCAACAAATATTATGGCAGAAACCTAAAACATTGATCAGGATTTCCATTTTTCACTACTTTATTTACCTATTCTTATACTTATAAGTAGGGAATTTTGACCTTTTTTGATTATCTAGATAGTATCCCATTGGTAATGTTTTTTTTTACTTCGCTTGATCAGCTTTATTTGCATTTTATCTTATTTAATAAGAGTGTTGGAATTCCATTCTAAGTACAACTTGATATAGTAACTCAATATAAATCTATAGTATAGTGGTACAGTAGAGTGATGTCATCAATCAGGTATATAAAGGTACATAACTTGAACAATCAATAAACATTCTCCTTTTTCCTCTTTCCTCCTAAGTATATAACAATTTCAGGATTGGGTGCAATTTTTATATTGTTTTTTTACTAAGTGTTGTGAAGGCATCTCTTCTTCTTTCTCCTGCATTCAGGACATATAGTGCTAGGGCTTTTTTGAGTTCCAATATGTCTGGATGAGTACTCTTCACATTTTTATCTTTGGAGACATTTGATGCATCCTCTGGCTTCACCAGCAATGGCTCTGATTGTAATAGAGATAGTGTCTTGAGCCCAGACATTGTCTTCTAGTCTGTCTTTCACCATAATGATTCATGGCCTAAGTCTGGAGTCATTGTTATCTTCAGAATCCTCTGCTTTCTCCTCTATAGTGGATTCTTCACTGATGGTATATTCTTCTTGAATAGTGACCTTCTTCTTCTTTTTTGATGGCTCAAAACTGGTGACCTTAACTCTGTACTTCTTTCCTCTATAGTTAAATTTGAGTACTTACTGACCAATGTTGACATCTACATTCATTTCCTTCATCTAATTGATGCCGAGGATCAAGTCATAGATAATAGCTTTGGTTATGACTGCCTTGAGAATGGCAAACTAAATATATCTGAGGGTAATGGTGATGTTTTGGACTTCTCCTAGGGGCTGGGTTTAGGCTCCATCTGCTACTATGATACTGAGGCTAGAGAGTCTATCAATAGGCCATTGGATGCTGTCTAAGAATTTCTTAGCAATGACATATACAACTGCTCATATATCAATGAGGATTTTCACCTTCTGGCCTCTGATTTCTCCAAACAAGTAGGTACTGACATGCCTTTTGGCAGCTTTTACTGAAGGTGCTAGTTCTTCTTGTAGGATGGGAACTCTTTCTGTATGGGATCTGGTGGTTTGTAGTAATTTGTTTCTAACTCCAGCAGGTGTGAGTTGAAGGAATTACAGAAGTGAAACTTCTCTTTTGACTTCTTGGATTTTCTTCCAGGCTTTATTGTAGATATCCCAAGACATAGTCTTTGGGATGTATTTCTTCTTGGGCTTGGGAGTTCTTGTTTCTGACTCTGGTTCTTCTTCTATTTCTTCATTAGCAGATTCTGGTAGAGGTCCTTCTTCATTGATGGTAGCTCCAAGGACAAAGGGAGAGGGAGATTGGGGAGGTGTATCAATATATTCTTCTTTATCCTCATTTTAAATAATCCTTGGACTTGTTCTTTTGGGAGGCCTTCTTACTGGTCTGAGCTAATCTATTGCTCTTTTTCTCTTCTCTGCAGAGTAGACTGTTTCTCTGTATTCAGCCTTGGTTGGGTATAAGTCCAGGTTACTGTATTCTTCCCTGTCACTTTGCTCATAGTCTTCAACTGGGTGAGCTTCTGTTCTCTTGTTGTGGAAGTCCTTTCAATTTAGTGGTTCAGAATTCCTTGAGTTGCCTTAGTTGTTGCATTTGGTAGCATAGTGTCCTTGCTGTTTACACTTATAGCATTGGACTTGTGCCTTATCTCCTGGAGGATAGTTTTGACTATTAGAGGATGGATAATTCCTCTGATAATCCCAATTTTCATGTGGGGGATATCTTGGCTGGTATTTCCGATTTTTCTGTGGATAACCTGGCTAGAAATTCTGATTTTCGTGTGTGGTGAGCCTTTCAATCTACCCAACCAGTTTGTCTACTTTTGAGTTGAGGTCTTGGATCTCATTCTTCTCCTTTTTCCATTTTTTGGTGGGCTTTTCTCCTCTTGATTCTCCTTGGAGGATTCCTTATAGAGTCTTGACCAAGAGGTCCTCCTTGTCTTCTTTCTTGTTATCTGTCCAAGTAGTTCCTTGTTTGATATCGAAATATTCTTGAGCAGTATCAACTTGCTCTTCAGACTTTCTGATACCCATGGTTCAAACATGTTGAGCAATATTGGGTGGAATTCTATTCATGAATATCATTGGGCCAATGATATCTTAATTGATAGTATTGAATCTGGTAGTATGTATTATTTTCTGAATTCTGGTGAAGAATGCTTATGAGGAATCTCTAAGATTTATCTTCATCCCCATAATAGATTCTTGGGCCTTGTAGTGGGTTTCATTTTCTGCATACTTTTCAATGAACCAATGTTGTATTGTCTCATACTATTCTTCTTCAGAGTTGGCATTTGCTATGATATCACTTAGGTCTGTATTGACATCATTTGCTGCTCTAACAAAGATATCTTTGGCTGATTCTCTCAGCTATGCCTTGAAGATATTGATTTGTCTTTGGATTGTCAGGTCTCTCAGGGCTCCTATCCCTTTGATTATATCTATAAATTCTCTTGGATTTTCTTTTAGGTATCTTGCAAAAGTGGGTAGAGGTGAGGCTATTTCATCATTACTACTTTCTGATTCTGTTTCTGATCCTGAGCTGTTGACTGTTAAGAGATAATCACTTAAGGGTATTAGAGATTGAGATGGTGCTCTTCTCTATATTATTCTGGAGAGTCTTGTAGGTTGGACTCTTGGGGTGGCTGGCCTTAACTATCTTGAATATAGCCTTAGTAAATCAGAAAAGGCTCTTAGAGGAAATCTTTCAAAATGATTATTGAGGTCTGAAATAAGATTATCAAAATCTTGGTTGGCATTTCATCAGATATATACCAATCAAATTCTCTTGGTTGGATGTTTCCTACTACTTCTGGTGTATTTAAAACTATGAGCTTGGGGTTTGAACTATTAGTGGTGGATTTCATGCAGTGCTGACTTCTGCAGACTTAGATTCTTCAGATGCTGAGTGGTAACTAATTCTGAAGAAGATTATATCTCTTTTAGTCCAAATGGTCTATTTTAGATATTTCTTCTCTAGTAGTAGCTGAGATTGGTACTGTATCAATGGTTGCAGTTGTGCTGTCCTCTAGGTTGAATGTTGAGTTCTGTGAGCTAAAAAGTCAGTGAGAATCTTCCTAATTAAGATGACAAATGTAATATGCCTGACTCAATATAGGTAAATTAAAAGGTTGGGTGGCTGTATAGATTGGCTTAAGCCCTCAGTTACTTTGTAAAAAAGCAACAAAATGTTCATATATTATATCTAGTGGTATAATATTCAATCTGGAGAATTCTGCATATGATTTCCTAATTTAGTGGCATTCTTGAGTAGTAGACAATTGATATGACAATCTCTTGTGAGTGGATTTTCTTTTTGAGTAGTGGACTAATTTCGTGTGACATGACAATCATGTGTATTTCTTTAATAGTGGGGGTTCTCTATTTACAGATTGCTGTTGTGATAGTGATCAGATATAAATAAAACCAAATTGTAATATTTTAGCATGGATTATTTCTTTTTCTTTGTCTTTCTAGTACTTTCTGTAACCTTCCAGTACCTTCTGAATGATTAGAAATCCTTTCTTGGCACTAAGCCACAGCTAGAACATTCTTTTCACTTCCATTCCAGTCTTAGCTAATTACGGAACATTGCAGATCTTTATTTGTCATCATTGCCGACAAATCTTTCTCTTGGCATTTCTATTGATTTCTCAGATCCTTCTGGATCCTTCTTTCAGATCTTGTATAAATATCCTCTCTGTTCTCTCAAATAAAGCTCAAAATATTTTCTCCCTGAACCCACAAGAACTTCCCGAACTCCTAATAACTCTTCAAGCTATTTTGAATACTTAGAATTTAGTCGCTTCCTCTTTCCAGAAACCAGAACCATTACACTTGGTAGCAGCAGTTAAGTTACACCTTGCCTAAACAAGAAACATCTCAAGAATTAGTCAAATACTATGTCTATAGACCCCAACCCCAATGCCTGGGACAACAACACCTACAGCACTCTTTATGGCAACTATGTCCCACAGAATGCTCCTCACATTCAGCAAAAAGAAGAGAACAAAATTCCAATCAGTCGTCTGGGACTCTAGAAAGTCTGCTGCATACCGCACTGGCCCAAATTTCCCAACTTCAAGAATGACTGGACAAGAAGGAGGGCAAAGCTCCTGCACAGTCTACAACTGAACCTACAATGGTATCTCTGACCACAGTCACAATCAAGCCTCAGAAGCCTGATACCTTTGATGGCCAAAGAGGAGGACTGTCTACTGACATGTGGCTTTTCCAATTGGAGCAGTATGGAGAACTGACCAATCTGGATGACACAGTACTAGTCCAATTAGCCGCCTCACTCCTCTGAGGAAATGCTGCAATCTGGTGGTGAAACAATGTCCAGAACACAAGATTCTCCAGCCAAATCAAGGTCTAGGGCGAATTCTCAGATGCTATCAAGGGCCAATTCAAACCTGTCAACAGCACCAAGGTCGTGCGAGACTACCTGATGAACATCAAACAACTCAAGTCTGTGCAAGCATACAATGCACAATTCCTGTCTATCCTACTGGAGCTACCTCATGTCACTGAAGACAAGAAGGTCAACAAGTACATCTGAGGTCTCAAGGGACAAACCCAAGTTTGTGTTGAACTAGAAGAATCAAAAGACCTAGACACTGCAATGAAAATTACTGATAGGTTTGATGTCATCACCTATGGCAACCACTTTGAGCAAAAGAGACTTCCTTTCAACAACAACCCCAGAAGGGAGGAAACCAAAGTCAGAACTGTTGGACCTGGCCACCATGGACCTAGATACCATCAACAAGAATGAGAAGAATAAGCTTACACCTGAGGAAAAGGAGTACCTCAAGAAGGCTAGAGCCTGCTTCTTTTGCCGACAGCCTGGCCACATTGCAATTAAATTTCCCAAGAAGACTACCAAACCCAAGAGGATCCTGGTCCTGTCCAAAGACAGCCAAGGTCATCAAGTCAAATAAGAAGTTGTACTCAATTTCATGCGAGTCAATCCCAAGGCCCAGATTCCTCAAGCACAGTCAGAAGGAGCCATTGGTTTAGACCTTCAATCCATTCAACAAGTCACTATTCCTGTCCACAAAAGAAGGCTCATTCCAACTGGCCTTACAGTCAAAATACCCAAGGAATATTATCCAAGAATTGCACCAAGGTCTGGTCTCAGTGTCAAGTACTCACTGGATATCAGTGCTGGAGTCATTCACTCTGACTTCTGAGGAGAAATGTAAGTTCTACTAGTCAACCACAAGGACCAACCTTACACTGTCAATGAAGGTAACAGAATTGCCCAGCTCATCCTGGAGCAAGCCACTCTACCTGCCATCAAGGAAGTCACCAAGTTATCTTCAACCAAGTGAGATCAGAAAGGCTTTGGCAGCACTGATCAAGTTGCTAGCATAGCTGAGAACTAAGCCAACTCAATGCTCATATTCAAACATCTAGTCAAGGGCCAAGAACTAGATGTTCTCATAGACAGCAGAGCTGTTGGGAACTTCATCAACAAGAACCTCATCAATAAGCTCAAGATTCTCACCAAGCCAGCTGGCAAGAATGGTGGAGTTGTCACTGTTGATGGCACCACTCTACCAATTGACTCAATTGCCACTAAACTTCCCCTCAAGATTCAGAAGTATTGGGAATGCCTAGATTTTGAAGTAGCACCCCTTGGAGATCATGACCTGATCTTAGGCAAACCCTGACTTACATGGCACAACCCACATATTGATTGGACCAAGAATGAAGTTACCCTGATTCAAGATGGAGTCAACATTACTATCAAGCCAGACAAACTCAGACAAGAACCCCAATTGCAACTCTTTCTGCAATTCAGTTCAAGAAGGCCCTCAAGAAAGCTACCTGTACCTTTGTTGCACTGATCCAACCCAAGAAAGAAGACAAGAAGCTATCAATCAGCGAAAGTATCAAGCTACTGCTGAACAAGTACAAGGATGTCTTCCCAGACAAGCTACCTGGTCTACCACCCTCAAGAGACCATGACCATGAAATCAAGCTGGTACCAGATATGGCCATTCCTAAGAAGAAGATGTACCATATATCACCACTTGAAATTGAAGCAGTCAAGAAAGAACTCAATGAACTTATCGAGCAAGAAGCCATTCAGCCAAGCAAGTCACCTTTTGGTTCCCCAGGCATATTTGTCAAGTAGAAGGATGATACCTTGTGAATGTGAATAGACTACCGCACACTCAACAAGATTACTGTCAAGAATCATTACCCACTGCCACTTATTGACCAAATATTTGATGCTCTCAAGAATGCCAAATACTTCACCAAGATTGACCTTACCTCTGGGTATCACCAAATTCACATCAAACCAGAAGACATACCCAAGACAGCATTCATGATACCATTTAGACTATATGAATTTCTAGTCATGGCCTTTGGTCTCACCAATGTACTAGCAATCTTTCAAGATCTCATGCAGACTGTCTTTAATGATCAGCTCTATATCTTTGTACTCATGTACATTGATGACATCCTGATCTTCAGCAGCACTGAAGAAGAACATCTAAAATACCTTGAACAAGTCCTCAAGATCCTCCACGAATACAAGCTTTATGCAAAGCTCAAGAAGTGTGAGTTCTTCTAAGATCAAGTTGAATACCTTAGACACATTGTATCAGCCAAAGGAATTCAAGTTGACCCAAAGAAAATACAAGCCATTGAACAGTGGCCTGTACCAGCAAGTCTCACTGAACTTAGGCCCTTTCTTGGTCTGACTAGATACTACTACCAATTTGTCAAGAACTTCTCTGGCATAGCAGAATCTTTGACAAACCTCCTGTGAAAGCAACCCAACTCTGACCTCTATGTTCCCTATATCTGGGACACCTTCTGTCAACAAGTCTTTCAAGAACTCAAGAACTGCCTGACCCATGCACCTATCCTTAGAAACATGGACCTGAACTTGAAGTTCACTGTCACTACTAATGCATCCAACTTCGCAATTGGTGCAGTCATCTCTTAAGATGATGGACAAGGACACAGACCCATTGCATTCGAGTCAAGGAAATTGTCCCCTGCAGAACAAAAGCTAGCAACTCATGAAAAAAAACTCCTAGCAATCATTCATGCTCTCAAGACCTGGTGATACTACTTAGAAGAAGTTGAGTTCAACATGATCACAGTTCACAAATCCCTTCAGTACATCAACACCCAACCAACTCTTTCCCGTCAATAAGCCAAGTGGAGTCAGCTACTTCAGACCTTCACTCCGAACATCATCTACAAGCCTGGCAAAACCCTGGTTGTACCAGACGTGCTCTCAAGAAGGCCAGACCTTGCCGCCATTATACAAGTTACCATGGCACCTGAATTCCTTAACCAGATCAAGAGCGCCTATGAAAAAGACTCTCTGCTGCTACAAAAGGACACTAAGGAATTCAAAGAAAAGTACACTTTCAAGGACAACCTCATGTACCATCAAGACAAGGTCTATATTCCTGCCAACCCTGAACTATGATATAAGATTCTTCAGAAACATCATGACTCCCCACTAGCTGGTCACCTTGGAACTAAGAAGACCATCAAGAACATTCAATGAGACTACTACTGGCCCAACATGCTTAAGGAAATCAAAGAGTATGTTCAAAGCTGCAATCTTTGCCAAAGAAACAATTCAAGCAACCAAACACCTGCTGGTCTTCTGCAACCCTTGCCAATTCCGACCAAGAAGTTTGAGCAAGTCACAATGGACTTCATTGTACAACTCCCACAAACCAAATCAGGCTATGATGCCATTGTCGTATTTGTGGACCACCTGACCAAGATCATGATTGCCGAGCCAACTACAACCAATGCCACTGCCCTTGAAATCGCTAGATCTTCTTCAAGTCTATCTTCTGCCAATATGGACTTCCTTAAGTAATTGTCAGTGACCGCGACCCCAAATTCACAAGTCACTTCTGGCAAGCACTCTTTAAGACTCTTGGAACCCAAATCGCTATGTCCACTGCCTTTCACCCTCAAACTGATGGATAGACCAAGCGAATGAACAGAACACTTGAACAAATGCTCAGAAACTATGTGTCTTATGAGTAAGATGATTGGGACCACTACCTGACCTACACCGAGTTCACCTACAATAATGCATTCCAATCATCTACTGGCCTTTCACCTTTTCAGTTACTACACAGTCAAAACCCTGAGACCCCTGCAAGCCTTATCTCATTCCAGCAATCTAGTCATACACAAGTCCCCACTGCCCAGAACCTTATTGACAAAATGGATTCTCTTCTCAAAATCGTGACTGCGAATCTGCTAAAGGCTCAACAACATCAAGCTAAGTATGCAGATAAGAAACATTGTGATGTCACCTATACTATTAGAGATATGGTTCTACTCAAAGCCGACAACATCAAGGCTCAATCTCAAGTCAACTACCAGTCAGCCAAATTCCAACCCAAGTATCTTGGACCTTTCGAGATCACCGAGCAAGTCTCTACCTACTCCTACTATCTCAGTCTACCATCAACCATGCGAATACATCCAGTATTTCATATATCACAACTCAAGGCCTGGAACCAGTCACCCCCTTATCCTGGCCAAATTCCAATGCCCTCAGCACCAGTTATGGTTGAAGACCACATTGAGTATGAAGTTGAGAAAATCTTAGACAAATGAGTCCAATACCATCGCACAAAATACCTAGTCAAGTGGATGGACTACCCTGAATATGATGCTACCTGGGAACCTGCTACCAATCTCAAGAACTTCCAAGACCTCATTTAAGAGTTTGAGCAAAAAGAAACTCATTGACTGCCCGTGAGGTTTTCTCCTTTGATAGTAGATGACCTACTGTACTGATCAGATACATTATGCATTGGGGCACTCTAAGTGATATAGCATCAGCAACAAGACCTACAGAAGAACTCTGTAAACTCTGCAACTAATAAGGTTCAAACCAGTTCTCATCCGATCAAGATGATACTTTCGCCCTTGCCTTATACAAGGATGGCCAGTCCTTGCCAATGAGCCAATATATTTTATTTATCCTTTCTTTTGGTTTTATTTTCTTATGTTACCTTCTGAATTCAATGAGGACATTGATTCTTAAGGAGGAGGAGATGTAATATTTAGTGTAGTTTATTTCTTTTTCTTTATCTTTCTAGTACTTTCTGTAACCTTCCAGTACCTTCTGAATGATTAGAAATCCTTTCTTAGCACTAAGCCACAGCTAGAACATTCTTGTCACTTCTGTTCCAGTCTTAGCTAGTCACGGAACTTCATGGAACATTGTGGATCTTTATTGGTCATCATTGTCGACAAATCTTTCTCTTGGCATTTCTATTGATTTCTCAGATCCTTCTGGATTCTTCTTTCAGATCTTATATAAATATTCTCTCTGTTCTCTCAAATAAAGCTCAGAATATTTTCTCCCTGAACCCATAAGAACTTCCCAAACTCCTAATAACTCTTTGAGCTATTTTGAGTACTTAGAAACAAGTCGCTTCCTCATTTAAGAAACCAGAACCATTACACAAATAGTAGTATTGTTTTTGTTTTGTCTATCCATAGTGCTTCTCACCTCCATTCAATTGCTTAATTCTATTGAAGGCTAGGCTAAGTGTACCATTCAGACCTTTCTCAAGAAGTTCATTCTCATCTAGTATATAATTAATTTACTTATATAATACTTTATCTTGGATATCAAACAAATATACTTTATGGGTACTAAGGTAATACACTTTGCTGATTTGTTGATCTAAATGAGACACATGAACATTTTGAGCTCAGTCATAACTGTAGTGGGCAACTGCATCAATACTGCAGTATAGTACTTTGTCTTTTATTATAGAATAGTTCTGATCTATAAGCTTTCTGTGTTCTTCTACCAACTTGGTATTTTTGTTATAATAGTTCCTTTCTAGCTTGGCTTTTGCCAGATATTCTTTATATTTCTTTAATAGGTCTTCTTCCTCTTTATGGGCTTTAAATTGTAAGTCATTTCATAAATATTGACAGATATCTCATAAATTAGTTTTGGGGCTTATGATTTGAATATATGAAATTAGCTGATACTATAACTTCTGGAATACATCATATTTGAGCACATATAATTTACAATCTTCTTCTAGATAAGCTAAAAAGTTATGGTGAATAGATTTATATCTCATTTCTACTGGTAAAAAGATAATTGATTAAGTAATATAATTAACATTTCTAACTGGACTGGGCAAGTCATGAACTTCAGCATA
Source organism: Jimgerdemannia lactiflua (assembly GCA_003951145.1). Taxonomy (NCBI): domain Eukaryota; kingdom Fungi; phylum Mucoromycota; class Endogonomycetes; order Endogonales; family Endogonaceae; genus Jimgerdemannia; species Jimgerdemannia lactiflua. The sequence goes on from RQIL01001510.1 coordinate 13,209, forward strand.
ATATAGCAAAAAATTCTTAACCATAGTAGCTATGTTAATGTTGATGACTATTCTGATTTTTCACCATAGTATTATTTTTACATTACTATGGACTTATAGCAGAAGACTCTGATTTAGTAGATGATTTTGGATATTTTCAAAATAATTGTAGCCAATACCAAGCATATTTAAATATGTTTTTTGATAAATAGAAGTATTATGATTTCAGTTCTCTTGTTGATACAAGTCTTGTTTTTGAGATATTGATTAGTATTGATCACTTCTCCATTCATAGATCTGAGTTGGGCTATTAAGAAAATGTCTTGTTCAGATTTGATAAGAGCTTGAAAGTCTTCTTGCAATTTAGCAAATTTTTCTTTGGACAGCTTAGCTGAGCAACAACAACTATACCTTTCTTTGTCTGGTTTTGTAAAAAAAA